>JAOEHY010005181.1:0-27093 GCA_025447955.1 Psilopsiagon aurifrons
CCTAGCTTCCCGGACAACATCCCTGTATTCTTCCCAGGCTGCCTGTCCTTGCTTCCACCTTTTATAAGCCTCTTTTTCCTTTGAATTTTCCTCACCAGCTCCTTATCCATCCAAGGAGGTCTCCTGGCTCTCCTATTGCACTTCCTTCTAGTGGGATGCAACACTGCTGAGCTTGCAGCAGGTGATCCTTGAATATCAACCAGCAGTCTTTTGCCCCCCTGCCCTCTAGGGCTATATCCCATGGAGCCTTAATAAGCAGGTTCCTGAAGAGGCCGAAGTCTGCTCTCTAATGATTAAAGGAAAACCATGCTTCCATAGTTGTGGCAGTGAGTTCTTCCCCCATGGGTAGAACTGGCTGTAATGCTTCTCTGCCAAGGCTGGGGCATACTCAAAAGGTTAAGGCTCACTACTCCTGTGGTTTGAATGCTGTTGGGTACCCAGACTTCAGAACAGCTTACTCTGTATATCTCCTTTACTTTTTTCTTGATCTCTAAATTCCAGCTCAAGTTCTTCCATTTTACTGCATATATCAATGTTTGTGGCTGGCCAACTGGTCATTTTAATAGCAAGAGAACCTTTCTAACACGAACATATGAACATGTTCTCCTGATTAGTTGGTTGCCTCTGCTGCCTGGCTTGCAGCAGTCAGCTGGCAAATGGTTATGCTGACTTGTGTGTCAAGCCCTTCTCCTAGGGAAGTCTTTTCTGCTTGTTTTCTCACCAGTTGCACTGTGTGGAGAGTTAGTTTTTCAGCTGATTAATAACACTACCTGGGAACATTTTTCAGGTAGTCTTATTAATTTAAGACATTGTATACCTTTTTGATTTGTACAGCACACTGCCATCTGCCTTGCTCTTACATCACGCTATAAGTGGGTGCTGATAACATACGTACATGCATGCTGTTGATGCTGATGTGTGTTTTCACCACATTAACATGTTCCATGGATATGTGACTGCTTTCAGCAAACGAAGAGTTACACCGTGGACCTTCGTGCAAAGCCAGAGTACCATAAATTCCTTATTGGTAAGGGAGGTGGCAACATCCGTAAGGTGCGTGACAACACTGGGGCCCGCATCATCTTCCCAACCTCTGAGGACAAAGATCAGGAGCTGATTACTATCATGGGAACTGAGGAGGCTGTCAAAGAGGCGCAGAAGGAGTTGGAGGCCCTCATCAAGAACCTGGTATTATGAACTACTACTTTGTTTTCTTGCCTATCACTGTAGCAAGATGTAACAAGCTTGTGTGGAGAAGCTCCTTCTCCTAAAACATCTGCTGCCCTTTATGGGAGCTCAGGAACATTCTCCTTGCTGTTACTTGTTGGGGATGAGGTTGTAAACTGATTGCTGTTGAGTGCAGCAAACTCGTGAGGCTGAGGCAGACAGGGTTGACTGGCTGTCATCTTTTGGCAGGATAATGTGGTTGAAGACTCCATGGTGGTTGACCCCAAGCACCACCGCCACTTCGTCATCCGGAGAGGGCAGGTTCTGCGTGAGATTGCAGATGAGTATGGTGGGGTGATGGTCAGCTTTCCACGCTCCGGCACTCAAAGCGACAAAGTCACCCTCAAGGGAGCCAAGGACTGTGTGGAGGCAGCCAAGAAACGCATCCAGGAGATCATTGAGGACCTGGTATGTCACAGGAAAACTGTTTCTTTTTTAATTTGTTCTTGTTTTTTAGGAGTAGGAATAGGAGACCCTTCCTTGGTGTACTTCTATACATTAAAAAATAGGAGCCGCCTTGTGCCTCTCCATGCCTGGCCTTACGCAGTGGTTGCTCTCTGGGGTTTCCCGTGGTGTTGATACAGGCTTTTGGAAGCGGACAAGTGTCAGGCCTGTTCTTTTTCCTTCCTTTCTTCATCTTTATCCTTCTTTCTAATGCTTCTTCCCCTTCAGGGTTATAGAGAGCTTGACATTTGGAAGCCTTTAACATCATGGGTTGGAGAGAGCTTTCATTAAGAAATGCTCTGGTAACTTTTTTGAGAGGGGAGAGATTCTAGGAAACTTCCAGTTCTTCCTCTGTCAGCAGCTATTACCTTTTCTGACTCCTCTATGTCTGTTATGGATTTCACCATGCACCAGCATCCTGTTTTCTGGTGTGAAAGTGGCGGCATTGCAATAGAGCAACTCTGCTTTCTCACAGGAAGCCCAAGTGACAATCGAATGCACCATCCCACAGAAGTTCCACCGCTCCATTATGGGCCCCAAGGGATCCCGGATCCAGCAGATCACCCGCGACTATGCTGTCCAGATCAAATTCCCTGACAGAGAGGAGAACCCAGGTACACCCATGGACACATGTTTGCATGGTAGTTAGTGTGATCACGTGAATGGAGTGTCTACACTCTGCATCAGGGAAGGTGTTCTACTTAAAATCTGTGGAGAACTGACCTCAGGTGTTCACCATAGTATTCTTAAATCTGGGCTTAGCACCAACCTTACCCTTTTGGGAAGAGAGGACAGTTCTGGGAGTTAAAACTGCAGACCTAAGTGTTCTGAATGTATTCTCACTGCAGACCACAGGGACCTACCCCAACAAAAAGGGCTCTACAGGCGTACCAAGGTCTCTCTGAGCTTATCCCCTTAATGCTGGATGTACTGAGCTTCAGCACAGCTGGGGCCTGTTGGATACTCTGGCCTAGCACCAGCCATCCTGCTGCAACATCCAGTGCTGTGCTGGTGAACTTCCCTGTTGGGGAAGAAACTACCAGCATTACTTGTTGCTTCTGTTACTGTAGGATGCAGCTTCTGCTTCCATGGTGCAACTGCAGGTCCTTTCTGTGCAGTCAAAAGCAGTACTGATGCTGTGCAGAGAGGTGTGAAGCAGACCGTCTCAGTGGATATTTTTGTTCTGCTTGTTTCAGGCTAAGCCATAGTGAGCTGCCTGAGCTAGGAGTGACCTGCTCCATAGCAGTCTGTAGTGTCAGACCTGTGGTGGCAAAGCGCAGTCAGAGCCTGAGGATGTAGAGGGAGAGATAATGAGCAAAGAGGGGCCTCTGTGCATTTAACATGAGACTTTACATGTTTGCAGCCCCAGTTGCAGAGCCAGCGGTGCAGGAGAATGGTGAGGAAGGTGGGGAAGGCAAGGACGGGAAGGATACAGATCCCAGCTCTCCAAAGAAGTGTGATATCATCATCATCTCTGGCCGCAGGGAAAAGTGTGAGGCAGCAAAGGAGGCGCTGCAGGTATGTGGCTTTCAAAGCCTCTTAGCCCTGTGATACATTGATGTCTTGATGCAAAAAGCTCACTGCAGAATTTAGTGTTGGTAATAAAAGCGATACAGTCACAGTTGCGGTCCAGGTGGTCACTTACGCTGACTGCAGAGGTGGTCTGTACTGCACAACGGAAGTTCTCTGCTTTGTGATTTAGCCTGGCAGCTTGAATCACTGTGCCTGACCTCGCGGTTGCTACAGCTTGTAGGCAGTCCTGCTTTTTTTATGCCATAAAAGCGTGACAGACTTGTTTTATGGAGCACAGCTGGAAAGAGGAGTCTGAGGCTGAATCGTTCTAGCTTTAGCAGACCTTGCCATGCTGCTTTAGTGATTATTTCAAAGTCTCTGCTAGATGGAAGCCAAGGATATGAAAACAGCCTGTCCCCAGAGGCAGGGTTTAAGATTGCTTGTTTGGAAAAAATAACACCCAACAGATCATGTTGGTGTTTGCAGCTGTTCTCTCTTCCTGTAAAGTTTATATCCTGACTGCTACGGAATATAACTCAGTTCAGCAGCACGTTCTTTTGGGCAAGTATATGGCAAGCTGAAAGACAAGAAGAGTATTTCAGCTGGTAAACTGTGCTCCACTCCCTGCAGGCTCTGGTTCCTGTCACCATTGAGGTGGAGGTTCCCTTTGATCTTCACCGTTACATCATTGGCCAGAAGGGAACCGGGATCCGCAAGATGATGGATGAGTTTGAAGTAAGTTGTTGCCCTTTCTCTAGCCTCCTCTGTCCTGAAGAATCTGTAAGTGACCATGTTTGGGGTGGTGGCAGTCATTTGTGACATACTCGGGACTGTTGTGGCTTGATCATGGAGTAAAGGCTGTGTAATAAGAAAATGAGACCTGTGTGATTTAGTCACTGGCTCTGGAGCTCAGTAGATTTTGTGCTGAAGCTGTAGGATCAGTGTGGATGCCATGAGTGCTTCATAACTTGTTTGGTGCCTACAGGGATTTCTCACCAGTGTGAGAGTTGTTTTCCTCCTGAGCCATAGGAAACAGCTCTGCTGTGCCTGCCCATTTGGGAAAATTCCCCTGAAGCCTATAGGAGCTCTTAGGGCTGATGCAGGTTGGCTGCAAACAGCCCTATTGAACATGTATTTGTTTCGTCGCCTCCCCAGGCTGGCACAAGCAGCCCTAGAGCAAAGCAATCTGGTAATGGCTGAAGAAACAGTCTTCTATTCAAAGAACATCTAGATGTAGTACCAGACAACTGCTTGAGACAGGTGGTTAGTCCAGATGACTTCCAGAGGTCTCTTACAACCTCAGGATTCTGTGATTCTGTGGTTTAGGCTGTCTAGGTGGGAGCAGTGATACCAACCTGCAGTGATAGGCATCACAAGTGATACAAAATGATAATTGCTTCTTGTTACGCAGGTGAACATCCAGGTCCCTGCTCCTGAGCTGCAGTCGGATATCATCACCATCACTGGGCTGTCTAGCAACCTGGACCGTGCCAAGGCTGGGCTGCTGGAAAGAGTGAAAGAGCTTCAGGCTGAACAAGAGGATCGGGTAAGGCCTGTGCCTGTCCTGTGAGGTGAAGGCCTCATCTTTTCAGTACCCTTAGGTGCTCTGTGCGTTAGGAGTGCTCATCAGTGTCTTATGTAAATGTAACTCAGTTTACATGAACTGACAGGAGAGTTCTCAGATTATACTTTAGGTAACTTTAGACTGTCCAGGGCTTTACCACTTTTTGTACTTTCAAGATTCTGCAGGGTGGGAACCTCACTGTGCTAGGCATCTCTGTGAACCTCTTATCACTGTATCCTTATCACAGCTCTGAAGTGAGAGTTGAGTTGGATGGTTGTTTGCTAGTTGTAGTTTCCTGCTGAACTTGATGAAAGCACAAGGCCCCAGCATATGTATGTCTTGGGTCCTCTTCTACAGCCACATATACTCAAGCATGATGCTGCAGAATCTGTTCTGTGCTTCTCAGAAGCCAGACAGAAATGCTGGGGTGTAGATGGACATCACTGGACCAGCTGTGATGTGTTCCCTGCTGTTGTATCTCATGCTGCTTCTCCTGTTGCAGGCCTTGCGAAGCTTCAAGCTGACGGTCACTGTGGATCCCAAGTATCACCCTAAAATCATCGGGCGAAAGGGAGCAGTGATCACCCAGATACGCACAGAGCATGAGGTCAACATCCAGTTCCCTGACAAGGATGATGAAAGCCAGGTGAGAGATCAGGTGTGCAGGGGAGGGCTGCTGGTTGTCTCTGAGCATAGGAAGCACAGAATCTTCTTTAGGGCTCTGAATTCCCAGCGCTGCCTCTGGATAAGGTGGAGGGGTAAATCAGGAGAAGACTTGCTCAACTGCTTATGAGCCTGATCTCACACACACTGCCCTGTTACCAGGCCCAAGACCAGATCACCATCACTGGCTATGAGAAGAATGCCGAGGCTGCCCGGGATGCCATCATGAAGATCGTTGGTGAGCTGGAGCAGATGGTGTCTGAGGATGTGACTCTGGACCATCGTGTTCACGCACGCATCATTGGTGCTCGTGGTAAAGCCATCCGCAAAATCATGGATGAGTTCAAGGTGAGCAGTGGGGCAGTGCCATAGAGGTTGGGCTGGGCCCGAATGGCCAGCATGCTAAGAGCTTGGTATCAGCTTGATGTTAGGGATTGAATTCTGGAGCATGAGGCTCATATCTTTTGTGGTCTTTATGTCTTGTGCCTGTTGAGCACCTTCAGCTGGAACAGACACAAAAGAAACGTCAGTGCTGTCCTGCTTACCTCCACCACAAGCATGTGAGGAGAATCTCTGGGCCAGGGCACCCTGGTATGCCCAAGGCAGCTGGGCTACCTGGACACCACACCCAGACACCAGCTGAACCATTCCCATGCAACCTCACCTCTGAGTCGTTTTTCTTCTGAGAGCCACACAGGGAAGAGGCTGAGCATTTCCTGTCTTGCTGGAACACAGCCAGAAGAGGAGCCTGGAAATGCTTCCTTGGTGCTCTGGGTTAACCCAGCAAACATCACTGAGGTCTGTCCCTCTGTGCAGCCCTTTTCGTGGTTTTCTTGCAGACAGGGTCCCCAGGTGCTCTTCAACGGAGGAGGTGGTTATGTCAGCTACTCTTGAGTACTCGAAGTGGACAGCTAGGCCTGTTGCTTGGGAGCTCTGGGAGGAGTCTGTGCCCAGGCCCCCTCTGCTTGAGCTTAACTCAAGGAAATACTCCAGATTTCTTTACCTCTTCAGGCCACTGTTGGTGCTCTTGAGTTTGGGAATTTTGACACTCTCAGGGCTCCAGATGTGGCTGTCAGCTGGCTTGGGAAGGCAGAGACCTTTGTCCCTGACAGCATGTGGCAGTAGCAGTGAGCTTTACTACAGGGCCAGTAGTGAATGTGAATCCAAAGTGATGATACTTTTGGAGACTTGCATCTTGGCTAGACTCAGTTTGGCTTCCCTGCACCCATCTGGAAGGCAAGCTGTGAGAACACTTGGTGGCTGTGTATGTGGTACACTAAGCCAGCTTCATAAAGCAATTGTTAGCCTGGATTACTCTGTCCGTGGAGGAGAGAGAAAGCTTATTGTGCTTCGTGCTAATGGCTTGATGATGAAAATGCTTACAGCAGTGTGAGGACACTGTCTGGAAATGCAAACTCTCGTGCCTCTGCTGCAAGTGCTGCACAGAAAGCAGTGGTCCTCTGGGCAATGAGAACAGATGAAGCTGCTGGAAAATGGGTCATTACTGCAGACTCTCTTCTGCCTTCCTTCATGGGAAAATTGCACAGGCTTCAAGGACAGGTATATCCCAGTGCACTCTTCAGCATGTGAATTATGGAAGTACTAAAGAGACTTGTGGCAGTGAACAGATCATGGCTTTTCTCTTCTGAGAATCTAACGGCGAGGGTCATGGGAGTCTGGATTTTCAGATGTGCAGATGCAAGTCTCATCCTGTTCCTTGTGTTGCAGGTGGATATTCGCTTTCCCCAGAGTGGAGCTCCTGACCCCAACTGTGTGACTGTGACAGGACTCCCTGAGAACGTGGAAGAAGCTATCGATCACATCTTGAATTTGGAGGAGGAATATGTAAGTGTTTAACAAATATGTGCAGGGGCTTAGAAAGGATTTCCTCTGCCTTAGAGCTGGATGTCTGAAGTGTCTGCCTGTGGTGTTTTGTACCACTGCATTGAAGAACTTAAGCCCTGTGCAAGTGGCAGTCAGCCCTCTGCAACTGTCCCTCAGACTAACTGGGTGCAGAACCAGGGGTTTTGCTCTGTGAAGCAATGCAAGGGCTGGTCCCAGTGTCCAGGAGAGGATAGTGAATGAGAATGCTGGGGCACCAGCAGGATGTGCATATGCTTGTCTTGCTGCAGCTTCCATCAGTTGTTGGTGGCCCTCAGATTAGTGCAGAAACACTGTGTTTGGTCATTGTATAACAGACTGGTGACCTTGGACAGGTTGCAGCATGGTCAGATGGTGAGAGGGAGGCATGTTATACCAGTTTGAGGAACTATCAAGATCCTTCCCCCTAACTGGGCTGTGTCATTACAGCTTGCAGATGTGGTGGACAACGAGGCAATGCAGGTGTATATGAAGCCCTCTTCACATGAAGAGTCCAAGGCGCCATCCAAGGGCTTTGTGGTGAGAGATGCCCCTTGGGCTACCGTCAACAATGAAAAGGTGAGCACTGCTTCTGCTACAAGCCTGAGGGCATAGGGTCCCCTCTGCCAAGGACTTACTCTGAGGTCTGACCCTCTTGGTTGGGGAAACAGAGCATTCCTTCCTCCTTTGGTAGCAGAGAAAGCAGTGGCCTTTGCAAAGTGAGAGCAGGCTGGTTATGCCTCTCCAGCTTCCAAGCACTGCTGGCTCATGCAGATGTCTTACCCACACTGACTTAACCCACTGTGAAGCTGATGGAGAATGGGGGTTCCTTACCAGAAAGTGTCCTGCGAGGTTGCATTGGTTTTAGGGGCAGGGCCCTGGGTCTTCTGCCTCTTCTTCTGTAGCACAGAACCAGCTCCACCTTTGCAGCTGTTTTCTGGCTGGGAGGAGTGATCTGTGACATGTGGCAGCTCTGTCCCCAGCTGTCCAAGCACTGCTGCAGGACGAGCCTGACCCTTCTCCAGTGACTGAGTTACTGAGTTTGGACCCTTGGAGTCCTTGATCTGCCTTGCTCCTATCTGCACCCTCCGAGTTGTCATCTCTGGATGGCTTGACCACCCACTCTGGGCAGTCCTAAAGACTCATGGGACGTCAGGAATGCTGCTGAGCTCCGTGCAGGTTTGTAGCAAGGCAGGAGCTTAACTTGTTCCCTTTTTGTTTGCTCTAGGCCCCTGATATGAGCAGTTCTGAAGACTTCCCCAGCTTTGGGGCTCAAGTGGCCCCCAAGACTCTTCCCTGGGGACCCAAACGATAATGACCTGGAAGCAGAACCTCCTCCAGCCCGCTGACCTGACACTAACCTGCCACAAATACTTCCTGTCTGAAATCTGACCCAGCGGCTGGAGCACAAGTCAATTGCCCCAAGAGGTCTCCTAATGGTGGCTGGAGTGCTAGACCCCATCCTGCTCCCCTTAGCTATCACCGTGGCTAGAACACACCCTCATCTCTTGATGGATATTCTTTCCTCCTTTGGAACAAGACTTCACTCAGATTCAAACACTAAATGTGTGTGGTTTTGTTAGAAACTTCATAATTGACTCAAAGTGGCTAAGATTTGCAGCTTCCCAAGAGCAATCTGCTCTCTTGAGCATGTCTTACTAGGCATTCTCGCCTTCATTAGGAGACCTCCTTTACTGTGGCTAGGAATCTACTTCCTGTCTCATGACCTCAGGAAATAAATTTCCTTGACTTTCTAAAGCCAAAACGTTTGCCCTCTTTCCTTTGTGTTTATCCCAGGCCTTACCTTACCTTTGTAGAGTGCAATCAACTTTTTTCCTTTTAACTGCCAAAAATTCATTTAATGCTGATAGCTGACTGTGGGGAGAGTTTAAAATAATCTAAAAGGTCAGAGAATTGCTTTTTAAAGGAGCAAAGCCTTCAGTTAGGTGGTAAAAGCAGCAGAGATGGAAGGGACCATGGTCAGGTAAACACCTCGGAGTACAGCACCAAGCACAGCCCCCACTTGCACACTTGACAAGTCTTCCAGTGCGTGATGACAGACCCCGCTCCTAGTTCCTGTGTGCCCACGTTCACCCTTCCCAACAGCCCACAGTGGGAGCAGGCAGGCGATCCGGCGCATGACAGTTTTGGCAGATGGGACAGATTTGGGTTGGCCAAGGATGCTGCAGTTTCATGGCCCCGGAGGAGCTGGTAGGAAGCATGGCCTTGAGAAGCTGTAGTCCTCTACTAGCACTGCAGGATCTAGGCACGAGCGGTAGGAACACCTATTACTGTTGCCTTCTTTCTACCTCAAAAGTCAGTACGATGGTGGCCTCTGTGTAAGTGGGTGAGCAGCTATTCCAGTTCTTGCCCTGGCAGCCAGAGCAGAAGCGTGGAGGAGGAGCAACAGGAACCTTTTGTCTCTGAGCAGCAGTGGGAGCTCTGCTGGGTGGAAGCTGACTGTGGTGATGACGAGGCAGGCTGTGAATGGAGAGAACTGTAGGACTGCTTGCTGAGCTAGAACAGGGCTTGGCCCCAAGGCTGTAGGTGCAGCCTTGCTCCAGCCCTGGGCTGTAGAGGTTGTGAGCCAGGCTTCTGCTCTGATGGCACTGGGGGGCTGATGGCGTGTTCAGCCCTCCCCAAGGCCTCCGTTGTGTGGGTGGTAGAGGGTGATCCATGCTCTGTACTCAGCCGCTTGTGCCTAGGTCCTACTATAGCTTGCGTGAAGGGGGCTGTGTCCAAGCTCCTCCAGCCAGGAAGAGGAAGATGGGTCTTTGAGGAGGGAGGCAGGGAGTATGGGTTTCTGTTCCCTCTTTCCCCTGCCTCAGTCCGACAGAGTTGTAGTCTGAGCCATTCCTCTATCCCAGCTGCTTCAGCCTTGGCCAAGCAGGAGTCCCTTAGCCTCTCCTCTCTAGTGCTGCTTACAGAGCAAAGGTCCAAAACTGGCAAGCTGAGCCGAGCATTCTTGCCTTCCCCTCTGTCTGGCGGGCTTGACATGCCGACGCTTCTTCCCACGCCAGCTCTTCTTGGAAGAGGCTGCTATGCAGAAGTTGAACCAAAACCTCACAGTGCTCTCCTTAGGTTTGAGACATGATTGAAGTTGACCTCAGCCTGATGCAGGGCACTTGGCTGCCCAGGGTGGCCTTGGCTCCAGCACAGGAGACACAGGGTGGGTCAGACAGAGCTAGAGTGACCCCCTCCCATCTGCATCTGTAGCTTAGGTTTGTCCCACGTCACCAAGCCTATCACCCCCCTCTTCCTCTTTATGGCCCCTCACCAGTTGCACAGCTAGGCTTGAGTTACATTTGGTGCACCACCATCTGAGCTCATGCCCCATAGCCCGACCCTCCACTCTAAAGGAGGTCATGAAGTGATTGTACCTAATACTGTCCCCCCACCACCCTCCCTCCGCAGCAGACTGTGGCATGTGTCCATTTCTTCTCTTTGACGTCTTCCATATTGTACATTTCCATAGCAATGATCCCTTGGCCTTAACTTTGGAATTTGGAGACTATATGCAAACATGTAAAAAGGCTCATGAGTATGGATGACACTGGAATTTTATAAATTCTAAAATAAAACCTGAAACAGCTCAGAGTGTCACGGGTGTTATTTCTGCTGGTGGGTTTGGATCCAGGGCAGCCCTTGCTTGGCTGGTTCAGGGTTCTGGCTTGCATGTGTCAACCTCTGCTGCGGCAATGCCCTTGCTGAGGTGGGGCTCATGCAGCAGGCAGCTGGGTCAAGGGGTGGAGGGGACTGCAGCAGAGCCCTATGGCTGTTCAGTCACTAGCAGCTGGCAGTCATGGATGAAACTGGGCATCCAGATGGATCTCCAGCCAGTGTTGAGCAGGGAGAAGAGGGGCCAGCACTGCAGGACTGGGGCAGTCTGAGAGACGGCAGCAGCAGCTACACCATCTCCTAGCCCTGTCCTGCAGTGACTGAACAGCCCTTCTCTTCACAGCACTCATGGGCTACTTGGAATGAAGGCTCCCATGGCTGGTCCCTTCCTCCAGGGAGCTCCTGCCCCTCCCCACCAGCTTCCTCCCTCCCAGTGCTCCAGCCTTCCCCACCCCAAGGCCAGTCCCTCCCCATCTCCCCATCTCCAGGTACTCACCAAACAGCCCCTAGAACACCAGCAGCAGTTGGCCCATCACCGTGTCTGCTCTACCAGGACCACCCCACCTCCTCCTTGGTGGAGTGGAGCTTGTGCCACCAGCACTTCAGCTTCCTGGGGAGATAAGGGTCCATGTCTTCACCTAAGCCCCCTGCAGCACACCCGTATCCTGAAGCCCCACATGCTGTGCAGACTGATGATCTGCTTCCCCACTGCAATGACTCCCAGAGTCAACCAAAGCCAGTAAGTGGCTCCAGTGTGTTGCAATCTTTCTTGGCCATAAATAGTAGACACAAGCACAAGGAAGTCTCTTGTGTTAAGATTTAATAATTATTATTATAACAACAACATTTCAAAAACAATGAGCGCATTGTACACAAGATCTGGTGTTCAGTGCTTTTGCTGGACCATTTGCTCTGTGAGTGTCAGTGTACTGAAGACCTGGGGAGTGAGTGGTAAGTGGATAAAAAACCCAGCTGGGACATTGCTGCAAGGAGGACGGGGGACAGAGAGAGGGCAGCAGGAGGCTCAGAATCGAACAAAGGTAGCATCGATCTGCCGGACAGTGGGGAGGGTCAGCATGATCTTGCGCCGGTACTGCGGGTCCTTCTGCAGGGGGTTTCGCTCCAGATAGACAGTTTCCAAGTTCTTTGCTCCTTTCAGCTCATCCAGGTCACTCCAGCTCTCGACCAGATTATCATTCATCTGCAGAGCACACACAGGCACCCTCACATACACAGGTAAGCATGGTGAGCAGGAAACTAGCCACAGCAGTGCTGGGAAAGCCCTAGCAGGACACCGAGACAGTCTGTGGAGTGCCCCAGCCCATACACTGTTCATTCAAGGGTTGGAAATCTTTGTTAAGTGTTTCTTCCACTGTAACATCTATCATTACTTTCATGACTTCCCAGGAAACATCAAAAAAGGTCCCAAACTGATGTGAAAAGTGTCGTTTTTCCCTCCTCTTCCCCACAAAACCTGTTCCTGTACACCAGAGATAGCATGGAGCTTTCCCATTCAGGCTCTCCGCTCAGCCTGGGAGCTGCCTTGGTGGTGGCACTGCAAAGGAATTCTCACGCAAAACGATGAATGCTTCACCTGCCTGGGCAAGAAAGCCAAGTGAGCAAGGTGGCCATGTGCTGTCCAACCTAGAGACTTCAGCCACCCTTTGTTTTGGACACAGAGGCAGTCACTACAGCACCACCACCTTTAAAAATAATAACACATACATATTATATAAATTACCAATGTGTTTGCCCTGGTACCCCTCAACACCCGTTCTTCCTTGCACTGCGCATCCACAATAAGTGGGAAATTTGTGCCCCCTGTTTGCTGTGTGGCAGATAAGCAGCTCTGTCTTCTTCAGCTGCATCCCACTAGCTGGTTCAGTGAAAGGAAGCTGCTTCTTCACGGGAACTGCCAGTGTACCAGCTGAAGAAGGCTTTGTAGTTAAGACCCTGGTCTAAGATCCTGAAGAAAACCTGCTAGATCTTTCCTTTTGCTACAGTTCATCACATTACCTGAGCCAGGTCACTGGACCTTCAGATGTCTTAGTCCCTAAATTGGGGAGATAGTGCTGGGAAACTGTCAGAAGATTCCCAGTCTCCAGGATTTGAAATTCTGCTTCCTTAAGGTGTTAAAGGACTTTATGTTTCAGAAGGGGGTGTCTCTGCGTGTTGCCTGACCTGACTTATGAATGACAAAGGGCTTACCTATTTAGGGTGCCAGAAACAGAAGCAACCCTAAACAGTTATCCATGTCACAGGAATGGAAGTAAGCCAGAAGAGAGTTTTGTTTTCTTCATAATGACATGAACATATGAACTCAGCTCTAAACAGGTATTGTGCTCTACTGCACTGGTGAGGTAATATCAGCTGCCCCTATTACACTGTCATGGTCACATAAGGAAAGATGAGATCTGCAAAAATAGGACACAGCAGGGCTGTTTTGTAACCATCACAAGTGTGAAGGCAGGGGCTACCTCCTAGGTACAGACAGGCCCCTCATCACTATGCAAAGCACTGCAAAGAACTTTTTAAGCTCAATTCTTTCTCCTGAGGAAACCATCACTTACTCTGTCCATGCAGACTGTCAAGGTCTTAAAGCTGATCACCAGAAGAATAACTTACTCCAAGACACACATGTACACACCACCCTCCCACTGCTCCCTACCAGAAGGGCTTCTTTCACCTCTGTAGACATTTCAGGACCAACTCCAGGCTGTGCTTACCCAGAATTCCTGCAGCTCTGTTAGGTGACTGACATTTTCAATCTTCTTGATTCTGTTGGCTGCGATGTCCAGCATTGTGAGCTTGTTCTAGACAGGCAAACACAAAAACATTAGGCTGAGTTTCCTTTCATCTTCTCCGTCTCAGTTTTTCCAGGCCCAGAGCTGGAAACTGTCGGACGCAGACACTTTATTGTCAGCCTCTTGCATGCAGCACAAGAACTCTCACTGCCTAAACATGGCAAGGAAGACTGTTTTAATTCAGCTGTGTAAATGACCTCCCAGTCCCTCTGGCAAAAAAATGAAAGCAATCAGTGGCCAGATGGCAACTACCACCTGTGGACTCCTAAAAAGTGAGCTTTCCTTGCAGTACATTAAGAAGAGAAACCCATTAAAAATCAGCTCTTAAGCAAGTGTCTTCTTGAGCAGCAGAGTTGAACAAACTTTGGCAGGAGGAAAATCAAGTTTTAGAAGTTTTATGTTTTCCTGTCCTGCCAGCCAACTAAGTTCCAGACTGTCTCTGCTCTCTCACAATGCCATCTACTGTCAGGCGAGGATGAAAACACTACAGGCTTCTGTGAAATCAATCCTACCCAGACAGCTAGAAATGTATGTTTACATGAAGCCACAAGCCACAGCTTGTCTCTTTTAGTCACAGCTCCTGTTGTTGTCCCACTGAGAACTCCTCCTACAACCTGCTGTTTGAAAGGCTGCAGCAGAGATAGCCAGCTGTGGCCATCAGTCTCTCCACTGCTGAAGATGAGCCAGGCTACTGCATTAATCACATCTTGTGTTTCACCCACACACGTCATGAAAACACATCTACTCCAGAAGCTCTGGAGAAGCTTCACCCATGCAAGATATTTTAACATAACCAACACTTAGATCTTTGTGGTCTTTTGAAGAGACTGAGGACCCCACATACAACTGGGGAAGCTGAGGAACAAAAGCTTCCGGACAAACACAGCCACTAACAGGAGCAGCTTGGGGCAACAGTCCTGTTGCACACTTAGCAAGAGCCTGCTCACATTGTTCTCCAGTCCCTCGATGACTTCAATGCCGTTGTGGCTGAGGTACAACTCACGCAGATTCACCAAGCTCTGCAGCCCCTCGATCTTGGTCAGACGGTTATTCTGAAAGCAGAACAGCAGTTAAAGTCCACTCTAAACAAACCAAACTCCACGGGAGTTACTGAAGAAGCAGCATGTATTTCATGTATTCAGCCATCTGAAGTACAGACGGGCAGCAGAAATAGTCTGCTTGGGTCCACACTGATCTCATGAGCTCAGCTTGTTCCATCAAGCCAAGGCATTTAAGTTTAGAAGAATCAGATTCTCAACTTCTCATCAAAAGTTGCAGCCTGAAAGTTTTGCACTTGGTATCTTTGGATAGGCCTAGGTCTTAATAGCATTAATTTTTTAAGTCTTTTCAATGGAAAGGTCAGATCAGGAGTTACAACACTTCAATCCCACTACAATCCACAGAAGATAATGCTTTACATCCTATAGAATAACGACGTGTACAGGTCCTACAACAGGTACTGAGCATGCCTGTCTCACCAACAGCTGTAAGAAGTACCAGAATACACTACCATTGTCATATGAACGAGAAGGTGACTCAATGAAAGAAATCTGTCGAGTGTCTTTTATTCCATCTTTGAAAAAGAAAGAAACTTTCCATCAGCTCATTAAAGACAGATTTCATTTAGCACAGGCTTGTTCACATTTCTTCCCTCTTCAGGAAGAGGTCAGTGACACTGAGCCCTTATAACGACTTCCAGGGCATAACTCATTTGATGTTATTGTAATGTATTAGGAAACTATATTTCAGGAAGGAAATGGGGAAAAACATACATTTCTTGTCTTTCCTGCATAAAAATCAAGTATTTGTTTTACCATTTTATCAGTGCTTGCCAATCTCATTTAGTATGTAAGAATGAGAAAAGTCAGCACTTTGTTCCAGTACAGCAGTTTGACTCAAACACTGAAGACCTACTGATTCAGAAGAGCTTACCATAAATTACAAGGCTGTTCAAACATAACAGTACAAAGTAGAACTAATACCTGTATACTGAGCACAGTTAAGTTTGTCAGTGCATCCAAGTTCTGGAGCTTGGTGATTTTATTCTTTCCAAGGAACAGACTGTCAAGATTAGCCAAGGCGTCAATGTTTTCAATTACCTGCAAAATGACCAAAGGACACAGTGTTATTGCTGCGATGCAGAACTCCAACCTGTAGATGTGGTTGGCATTTTCTAGCCTTAATCCACGGAGCTGCACTTCTGAGAAACACAAACTTGTCAATTCCACAACACAAAGCATGCACAAGGTAGAGCCTCCCTTGTGACCCAAGAGTGCAGGACTGTGCAGCAACAGTGAACCTCAGCCGGTGTGACAGCTGGCTTGTGGCACTGCTGTTCAACACAGCAAGAGCTGGGTCACTGCCCCAGCTGTCGCCTCTGCTGCCCAGGCACCAAGAGCAGAGAATGGAAAGGCTCAGGGAGCACTGAAGTGACATTCCCTGCGCCACAAGGTGCATTCAGGGCAGGAGACACTCATTTGTGAAGCAAGAAAAATCTGTCACTAGTGAATGGAAAGAGAATCTGGGAGAAGAAAATACAATTTGCAAATGCCCATCAGTGATCACATTAACACAAACTCTTCAGCTTTTCTACACAACAGCTGTCATGAGCAGGGTTAACTGTCTCATGGGTGTATGTGTTCATATATTTAACTAATGACTATATATTCTTGCTACTGGCAGAACATACACAGACCAATTAAAGTGATGTACATGCTTTAAACATACATGCTACTGGCAGAACATATATGCTATACCAGTTTAAGTCCTGAGCTCAGTCTTCAGTGGGAGAAAGCAAGGATCTCTGTGAGGCATCAAGAATTCTTTATTTACAAAGGAAGGGGCACCAGAAAGCATGGACAGAAGAGAGAAAAAAGGGCAAGAAAAGGGGAAAAGGGTGGGGGGTGGGCTTAAAAAAGGCTCCTTTAAACTGAAGAAAACAGAGGATTTGGGTGCTCAGTACCTTGTGACATCTCAGCTTTTTCACATCCTTTTTGTTTGGCAGAGTTTCAGAGACTAGTAGCGCTGGTAAGACAGGCTACAGAGTCCTACCACACCTTAGGTTACTGTGTGTTTGTGTGTGTGCATATTTACCTGCACATGTATAAAGGAAGAGGAAGATGGACACAAACACACATGCTATGAACTCAGAGATACCCTCTGGAAAGGAAAGCAGCTTTTCAACCTCTATCCCACAACTGCCAACAGATTTAACATAAGATGCTTATCAGCTCAGATTTGGATTCACCCTCCTTCTAGCCTGTGGACTTACCCCTGTTTTGACTTTGCAAGAAAAGGATAGATTTGCTGCTCATTGGTAGCTCCCCCAGCCACGAGGAGGAAATACTTGTGACTCTTGAGGTTACTGAGAAGATATAGTCAGGGGAAAAAAACGGTCCTTAAAACTATAAAAAAGCCACAGGTAAGTGAGAGTATGAAACAGATGGACATGAGGGGAGAAAAGATCTAAGGAGCAAATAAAGAAGTGCTTGCCTTACAGTTGCCTCAGTCCAAGTTTGGAAAAAAAGCATGAAATGTGTCAGCTCAAGCATGAAGCTCTGCCTCCCCACCATTCATACAAAAGGAACAGAACTGCAAGTGCTTAGTAAGTCATGACTGACTCACTCCAAAAGGTTAGCGTGTGCAGCAAAATGACTAAGACAGCATTACTACGGAAGCTTTAATGCACAGGGGATGAGTGTATGAGGCACCTCAGAGCCAAGAATGCTGCCTGAACAGAGTTCATAGGCTTTTACCCTGAAGAGTAAGGATATGCCCACCTGTAAGGCACAAAGCAAGGCCGCCCTCCCAACAGAAATCTAATAAAAGAGTTCTAGGCACCCCCAGTTAACATGAGATGTATTTCTTCACGCCTAGCCTAGACAGTTTACCCACTCCGATAAAGCCATTAGCAGCATAGAGCAGAGCTGTTTGAAGGAGCCAGAATAGAATCAGCAGATAAACAGAAAAACACTGCTAAAAATGAAGTAATTTAAGAAGCTTACCAATTCCACAATACAAGCATATGTATGTTACCCATACAGCGATAACTTTGGGCTGTTTTGTTAATATGCTCAGGCTCAATGTTGAGAAAACACACATACAATAAATGTAACCTAATTGTTTAAAAGATATTCTTTGGCTTGACAACATTAGAGGCAACGTACCATCTAAGTATGAATTCAGAAGTCTAGATGATTTGTTTCTTTTTGCAGAAGGTAGTGAAGCTTAGATATGAAAGACAGCACACTCTCGCTTAACCCAGCTTTTGAGGTGTAAGGATCAGTGTGCTTAGCCTATAGCTGAATAAAGGAAACTGCCTCTCTCTAAATCATGTTTCCCCTACCTATGTAAACTCCAAGGTTCCTGATCACTCACCTGATGCTCTCATGTTCTAGATTTATTCCCCTAAGTAATTTAATTTACAAAACAGAAATTTTTTTTGATGGAAAATAATTCAGTTCAGTTTAGGAGCAAAATAAATTTTTTCCAATTCATAAAAGCAGCATACATTTCTGCCTTAAAAGGTTATAATAGCTGAAATGTCCTTCTTTTCCAGAAAGAGAAGCATGCTTGAAATAGAGAGGACAAACAGTTTCTTCTCTAATTTGCTCTTTCAGCCTAACAAGTAATTTTTCAGATACTGTAAATGAGGAGTACCAACTTACACAATTTTCAGACTGAAATGCACTCATCTGTTTTAAGTATTATCTAAAGTGTACAGAATTGGAAAAGCTTCTAAAAATCAACAGTTTACTTTGCACGTGGCTAGTCTTTTGTGTCTTCTCTTCCACCAGTTCTACAAATTGGGCAAAAAGCAGGGAAGCACACACTAAGGAAGGACAGACTACTCAGAACTGCTTCCCATTAAGTGGAATAGATTTTAAATCACCTACACTGAAAAAGTCACAAACTTTATAAAAAAGAAATGCTCTGTAGCAGTAGGAAACCATCACCTGCAAAAGGCAACACACAGGGGGTGCATGAGTTTGCTAAAGAGAGAAATTAATAAATAGTACTTTAGTAGCCAGGCACTCCATGCACACATGATTAAAGCACAGAGCATGCACAGCAATAAGCAATTACACATTAAATGACTGGAACAATAACAAGAACAAAACTGCAAGTGTAAGTCAATGAAGTGCACTTTCAGAAAAGGCTAACCCCAAGCCAAAGAGCTCAGAACTCTCCAGCTTACATCTTGCAGGGCAAGCCTACCCGAATTCGATTGGATCCCAACTCTAACATCTGCAGCATCTGCAAGTTGCTTAAATTCTCAATTTTGCTGATTTTGTTGTTGACAAGGAAGAGTTTTTTAAGTTGGCTAAATTGATCAAGTCCTTCAATGTGTCGCAGAACGTTAAAGGAGATGTCCAGGATCCTGAGGTAAAACAAAACAAAGGTCACTTCAGACCATTAGGAGCAGAAGACTCTGGAAGAGACACTTGAAAATTGGTGGAGAACCTCACTATCTGCAGAGATCAGATTCTCCTAGGTCTTAAAACTACGGTCATAAGTTTTACTTATTTTTATTGGAGATGGCAACAAATATAACTTTCAAGATACTTCTATAGTGTGTCGGGGTAAAAAAATAATCTGCCACATGCAGAAGACAGCCATTCTTTTGCCCAGCCATGAAGTACCACTGTGGGAGGAAGCCAATCTTTAGTACTGAACATTCCCTGGGAAAGGTACTAGCCTACATGATCTGCCAATCATAGGACGATATCAAGGCCTCCCCTAAGCATGCAACTGCGAAGAGCATTACTCCTTCCCTAACATTCTCATAATCTCTTAATCTCACGTGAAATCTCGTCAGGAATAAAAACCCATTATACCAAGCACTTGCTGCCAAGAGCAAGGGGAGCCTGAGTGCTTCCACACCTGCAAAGAAGCTGCAACCACCTATCACTCAAACTGCCTTATGCAGCACATGTTTCATTTCCAGCTGACTGTCCCTGGTGAGCTTCAGGTTAATGAAACTAGTTGACTGCACAGGTTAAATGTTAACGGATAACATTGTCCTTCACAGCACTCAAATGAATCATGAGAAAGGCCTGGGTGATAAATACTGGAATAAGTGCAGCATGAGTAACTCGGTGCACAGCAAACCACCCTCAAACTAGTCCTGGTGATTCCCCTGGACTCACTCAAGTTCCACCAGAGACTCCAAGTTCTCAATCTTCCGAATTTGATTGTCATAGAGATCCAGTTCCCGCAAGGTGTGCAACTGCTCCAGGTTCTCAATGCGCTTAATCAAATTCTGACGGAGACATAGAGTCTAACAGTTGGGGAGAAGTTTGAAAACAAACAGGAAAATGGATATGAATGGCATTCAGGCAATAGTGATTTGGGTTTTTTTTCCCCCATTAAGCTCTGTTGGGTTTTGGCTTGGGGTTTTTTTGTTGTTGTTTTGTTTGGGGCTTTTTTGTGTGGGTGGTTTTTTTTTGGTTGTTTGTTTAAACAGAATCTTTTCTTCCTTCATTCCAGCTCTACAGAAGGAAATCTTTTTACCACAAAGATGGTCAGATACTGTAACAAGACCTCAGAGAGACTATGTAATCTCCTTCCTTGGAAATACTCAAGAGCTTGGCTGGAAAACGCCTTAAACAACATGCTCTAACTGAACTTGCTTTGAGCGGGGCTTTACTAGAGCCCTCCAGAGGTCCTTTCTAATCTGTATTAGTCTATGTTAAGCTTGCTGTGCAAGTACAGAATGTATCCCCTAGGATAAACCCTGATGTGTTATCTCTCACTCACTTACAAACCCAACTTGTAAAACCCCAGGATTTTTATTACTTGACAAATGGATAAACACTATCTCCTTCAGTTAAACCTGAAGTGAACTCATCAGGATCTCAACCTATATCTGCCCTCTTACAGGTCATTCTCAAATTCCAAGAGGCATTCTCTATTCCTTAAGACTGATACCTTCACTTTCTTGAGCACCTCAAATCCTTCAATCTTCCCGATTCGGAAATGATTCAAATCAACATCCTGAAAGAGAAATGGAAGGATTCAGCAGTTGTTTTAAAACACCCTTCAAAGACCAACCTGGTACTTTGTTCTAAGGAAAATTACAGATTTATGAAATGTGTAACACATTAAAACTTCCCTTCAAAAAGCTAGTGAAAACTGGGTTTGGCACATGATTCTACCAACCCCAGGGGAAGCAGGTGGCCTAAGCCTGCCCAACTGAAAACACAGTGTCTGTGAAAAGGCAACAGCCCTTTCCTGAGTCTGAACGTTGTTTTGCCAAAATCAGAAATCTTTTGCAGTAATTTCTGAGTTTACTGAGACAGACAAATTCTGCCGTTTAGCATGACTGAAGTGCTGCATAACATTCTCTTACCCACTTTGCCAGGGCTGAATTGGAACACACCTTGCTATTTCCAGTTCCAGGCATCAGATTAACAGGAACCACTGACAGTTCAAATAACCTGGTCATTCTGTGAATGTTAACTCTGCACTGGCAATCAGCCAATGCACTTCACATCTGTGCTGTCCCATCCCAGATGTTCCAGTTTTGCAGGTTAGTTAATCAAAGAGAAATAGAGCACTTCACCCCACCCACACTCAAAACCTCTGCAGCTAACTGGCTCATTGAATGGCTGTCAATGCCAAGGCACAAAGCTGATTAAATATCTGTGCCAATTACAAATCATGGGTCTGACAGCAGCAATCTGCTCACTGGTAGCCAGCAGCTCCAGAAGAATTACATCTTTTAACCGGGTTTCAATACTTGCCTTTGCCTACACCTTTTCTTCCTGCTGTATAAAGCCCGTAAGGACAAAAATCTGCCTTTACCTCAGCTTCTGGGTCCAGGCAAATTGTTTCCATGTCCACTGGAGTCTCTGTTTCTTCTGCAGGAGAAGCAAATAGATTATGAACTTCTACCTGACAGCTAAAGGCAAGATAACAATGGCTAACATCTAGAGAGGCAAAGGGAGCAAATGCTCCTTAGAAGATACACAGTTCAGATACTTTGTTGTGTTAAAAACATTCTTCACCTATTTGGCTTTCATGGCAATAGCTAAACACCAAGCTTTCTTAACAGGAGTTTCACCTAGATGCAAAAGACATGCTTGTGGGGCTGCTGGATAATGCTGTCTGAAGACTGGGCAGGATTCCTTTTCTTTACACTTACAGCCATCATCCCTCTGACATACACATCCCAAAGTGTTTGTGCTCTTCTGATAACCTAAAACATGGCCAAGGACTCTTAACTGTCTAATGACAGTGCCAGGAAGGAACAAGCATTTCAGCAACCCCACCCTTTTCTTTCCTAACTATAGTCAGCTTTTGTCAATGTTGTGCACACACTGCATGGATTTTTTTTCAGTGGTGCTCCCATGGATCAATACTGGGTTGGTCTTATTTAAGTTGTTTATCAACAACCTAGATTAAGGGCTAGAGTGCACCTTCAGCAAGTCTGCTGATGATACAAAGCTGGGTGAGCAGCTGATACACCTCAAGGCTGTGCTGCCATCCAGCAGCACCTTGATAGGCTGGAGAACTGGGCAGAGAAAAACCTAATGAGGTTAAACAAAGGGAAGTGTAGGGTTCTGCACCTGGGGAGGAAGAACGCCAAAAATCAGTACTGGCTGGTGGCTGACATACCCAGTTAAGCTGAGAGGGACCTGAGAGTATTGGTAGATGGTAAGTTGATAATGAGCCAGCAGTGTGCCCTTGCAGCCCGGAGGGACAAGAGTGTCCTAGGGTGCATTGGTAGGAGAGTGGCCAGCAGGCCAAGGGAGGTGATCCTCCCCTTCTACTCAATCATAGTGAAGCCACATATGGAGTACCGCATCCGGTTCTGGGCTCCTCAGTACAAGAAAGACAAGGAGCTACTGGAGAGGGTCCAGCAGATGGTCACAAAGATGATCAGGGGTCTGGAGCATCTTTCTTATGCGGAGAGACTGTGGGAGATGGACTTGTTCAGTCTAGGGAAGATGAGACTGAGAGGGGATCCCATTACTGCATATATATATCTCAACAGCAGGTGCCAGGAGGATGGTGACAAACTCTTTCCAGTGGTACCCAGCAAGAGAATGAGGAGCAATTTCCATAAACTAAAACACAAGAAGTTTCACCTCAACATGAGGAAGAACTTTATTTTGAGGGTGGCAGAGCACTGGAACAGGCTGCCCAAAGACACTGTGCAGTCTCCCTCTCCAGAAACATAAAAAACCCACCTAGATGTGTTTCTGTTTAACCTGCTCTAGGGGGGCATGCCTTGGCAGACTAGATGATCTCCAGGGGTCCCTTCCAGCCCTAACAATTCTGTGGATCTCCCTTCTTTTGTTTGACTGAACCCACTAATATGCTAGAAAAACACTATCATGCTGCACATTTTTTCTTGGAAAATGTGTTTATAGCTCTGGAAGACAACTCAATATTTGCTATGCTTGCACAGCACAAAGAGTGAAGTTTACTGGAAAAATTCATGCTGAATAGCTCATGCCTGATTCACATTTGTTGAAGGCAGAGTGCTAGTTGCATTAACTTCCAAAGGAAGTCTAATTTGACTTTGCAAAACAGACATACAATGTGCAATCTCTTTCCCCTTCTCTGCTTAGCTTCTGTACCAAAAAACTAAAAAACTTTAGTCACATCCCAAAGGCTTTGCATTAACTCCTGCACTACCACACGCAAGCTAATTCCATTAACCTAGAAGTACTCACTATTTTTATAGTCCAGCATGGTTACAGCATCCTTGTAAATGCCAAATGTCCCCTATACTTCACAAGCGTTTACCTAATGATGCTTGGCACCACTAAGTAGTACTGTAAGAATGAACAGAACAAGCATTATAGTTTCAAATACTGCCATCAAATGCCAAGGTTTTGATAGCTCCACACATAATCATTTACCTTGCTGTACCTGCGCTACTCCTCGGGCATTCAGATAGGAAAGAGCACTAACTGAACTGACTCACAAAGTTATGACTGAAAAGTAATCCTCTATCCTTCATTTTTAACATTCTTTATAGCATAAATTAGTAGGAAGCATAAATGGTATTTTGGGGATGCAAAATGAGCCAGTAGGTTTGGTGACATTTAATTATGGTACAGAAATGCCACCAAAACTGACATGCATGCATACACCTATCAGCATTTTAGCAGCAGGCAACGCTTGGATTCTCTTTATTTTTCTTCCAGATGAGGAGCTGTGCACTTCAGCAGGCCAGTGGGATACCCTTTCTTGCTGCTACCAAGGCCGCATCTTTTTCTAGGCCGCACTTATTTCTAGGGTGCAAAGGCCACCAGCACAAAGTGCTCCAAGCCAAACAAGCACCTAGCTGAATTTACAGCCAACAGGAACATGGTCCAAGTTTAGAACAACAGTTATTTCAGTTATCACATAAAACCCAAAACTGTTCTCCTTGTATGAAGCTGTACTAGTAGTTAGTACTTATGGTGAATGAATTTCTCCTTTTGAGACTTTAAAGTTGTCAAACAATAAAGCCAGTCATGCACTCTGCAAATAAAAAACCAAATTCTTCTTCCAAAAAAATAACTCAGGTAAAAAAACTTCAACCTTGTTTGGCTGGCAGGAAAATCACGAGTTTCATTACAGCAGCCACTACAGACCACTTCATACTTATGAAGCTTCGGCAATCTGTTAGATACTTTGTTCTGGGATCTGTCAAAGGGTAGCTCCTCATCTTTTTTGCCATATGGCTTTGAGCAACCAGTGCTGGTAGAGCCAGCCTGAGGAAAAAAGGCACTCAAGTCCAAAGGTGCAAAACCACATCACACAGAATATGTGTATCAAATTCACTGAAATAAAAGCATGTTAAAACTGGAGGCATTCATGTAACAAGGCTAACTCTCAAAGTTTATGTACTGTGTATAAAACACTCCCACACAGCAGTCTAAGTGACGGGTGTACAGTGATAACACTGATAAATCAGTATCAGCATGGAAATATTAACATTTTCTCTCAAAGAAGAGAAACAAAAATGGCTCTACCCAATTTACAGTCCTACCAATTGTCATCCAATGTCTTATTTATGAACCAAGTGAATACAGAACACTCTAAACTGATCCTTTTACCATCACTTTACAAGCAGAACTGCAATTTCACTTGCATGCGGTTAGTATACAAACAGTGCTTCAGTTCATACTTTAATGCAGCAGGTTTCTCAAGGGAGAATAAAACGTTGCTGTGGCAGTGAAGTTACTCCAGTGAATTCCTGCATAACCCACGCCTGCAGGCTGCACAGCTTTGCAGATGTAGGAAAAAAAGACGGCATTCAGGAAACCCAAATTCCGCAGTATAGAGCAGTAGTTACTGACTTACGTAAGTTCACAGTACCACAAGCATTTGGAGCAACTAAAAGCCTAACTACACTTCTTAACTGCATATGCATGAAACATTATAAATAGCCAAGTTATAAGCTTTCTGAGCAGAGGCGCTATTCCTCAGAGAATCAGATAAATGATAAGTTGACATTTCAGCTGCTTTCGCTCTATTTCTGACCTTCTGTTAAGAATGTAGAAAACTCTTCAGTTTCCATTCAAAGAAGAAACTCAAAAGCTGTCACGGAAGCTAACACAAATGTTCCAAAATTATGCCTCTGCTTGGTTTCTGCCCTAGAAGTTTTCACAATCCTAACACTTTGGAAGCAGTAATAACAATATGGCGTTTATATTAAATAGTATCAGTGTAATTCAGCACTGAATCTGAATGTGTTTTTCTTGCTTTCAGTGGAATAACCGTGCATCACTTGAGGTATATTCTCTAATATTACAATTTCTAGGGGAGCAGCATAAAAATATATAACCTCAAACTCAGCTAAATTTTGTCAGCTGAAAAAATACTCAGCGTTGTGCATGCCAAGGAAAACTGTGATTGATCTGCGTGGTTGTGTTAATCTTATAGTACCTGGGATGTAGAATTTGCAGGTGAGCTCTGAATACTTTAACAGCCATCACCACAGCACATTGCAATTAACATAGAGGGGTTTTTTTTGGCAATTAACAATGAGTTAGACCTAAATAGAGTTCATTTAGATTTGTTTAGATTCTAATGGGCAAGGTGAAGATTAAGAGAGAAATGCAGTAGGTGCATAGTCAAAAAGAGACTGAAATTTGCTGCAGGAAGTTTGCTGAATTATTTCACTTCCATTACCAGACCAATAATAATCACATGAACATCTTTATCAAAATGATGCTATTATATCTCAGATTGTTAGCTAGCACCAGAAGCCCAGGTCATATTGCCATACACCTTCAGAAATGAATCTGCTCTGACATATTCTACACAAGCTACTGTAAAGCAAATCTTTCCATCAAACATGCACAGGCTTAAAAGTCTGTCAGCATTTCTACCCAATGCTCTAATCCAGGCAGTAAAACCAGTAGCAAAAGTCAAGTCAAGAGGATTCAAAAAGATGCAATTTTGATATGTCTTGGAATTTTTAAATTTAGGAAATAAAAATTGACAGCTTTCCTCAATCTACATAGAAATAGGAGTCTCTGCCTTCCAAAGCAACCTGGCAACTCTTTAGGCAAAAAAACTACATACACTAAAGCAAAATTAAGAAAAGCTGCTTATGCTCATTTCTAATGAACATTTACAGCATCCTTACACAGAAAGTTATGATGTTTCCACAAAAAAAAAAAAAAAAGAAAAAGCATGAGTAAAGGCATTTAGCATTTTGGTACTGAAGATCTCAAAAAGAAACACAGATGGATAAATAAATAAGAAAACACCAAAGGTCTAATATCAGTGGCTCCATACAAAGATGGCAGCTTTATTTTAGCAATAACATTATCATTTATTTATTTTTAAAGAAGACTGTCTAAGACAGGTTCATCAATACAGCCATCACATAGCCACAGGAAACACAGAAGACTGACACACACATGCAGCTGGACACACAGATAAGACAACACTTCCTAAGGTGACCATTTAAGTTGTCAAGGTACCTGTGGAGTTCTCTCCATTCTGCTCATCCCTCAGGCTCTGCTGACTGAGGTCTGTCACTAGGCGAACTGCTTGCTTCCTCCCTTCTTCATCTCCTGACTCCTCTGACTCAATCCGCTTATCAACTGTGTGAGATACATAATAGCAAAATTAGGCTATTTTCAGCAGTGGGGTAGGGGGGAAGAAGTAGCAAGCAGATACAACAACCAGGATTCACATATACCACTATGCAGTTAGTAGAAGTCCTAAGTTAACTAAATGAAAGGTTTAGTCTTAAATAAAAGGCCTCTTACCCCTTGTTTCTACTTTGATTTTGGATGCACTTTTTCCTCCCATCACATCTTCCTAAAACCAACAATCTGGGAAGAAGACTGGAGGAAAAAGGAAATTTCTTAGATCAATGAAGTGCAATTCCAAAGATTATTGAGATGGAATTAGAACTATTACATTTTAAAAGCTTTCAGGGAA
>JAOEHY010005182.1:0-20515 GCA_025447955.1 Psilopsiagon aurifrons
GTTCAAACTTAAACAGGGGAAGTTTAGATTGGATATGAGGAAGAAATTCTTTAGTGTAAGGGTGGTGAGGCACTGGAGTGGGTTGCCCAGGGAAGTTGTGAATGCTCCATTGCTGGCAGTGTTCAAGGCCAGGCTGGACACAGCCTTGGGTGATATGGTTTAGTGGGAGGTGTCCCTGCCTATGGCAGGGGGATTGGAACTAGATGATCTTCAGGTCCTTTCCAACCCTAACTATTCTATGGTCCTATGAATCACATCCTTATACTGGTATTCCTGATAGGAAAGTAAAATGCCCTTGTGTTGCTCTGTTGTCTGCATTTTGTTTTCCTTTAAATCACATTAACGAGGGATTTAAGAAATCCTAAGTTGTAATTCAATTCTGGTATTTACTGTGGATCGGATAATACTGTAAAGGTATTATTTCTGGTTGAAAAGCGGCTATTGAAGCAAAATCAAATAGAGGATGTGTGCTAAATAGAACTGAATAATTATGCAATGGAAACATGTTCATTATATGTGGAGAAATGATTAGGATAATTGGTTTATCTTCAGGCTTGATTACTATATGGAATAAAGAAAACATGAGCCAAAATAAAATGTTTATTTAACTCTTATGAAGTCATTCAATATTCAGATAATTTCTTAGCATACTGAATCATCATGAGAAAGTTAAAGGTCTGTAATTTCGAAAAGAGATAGGCTAAGCTGAATATTTAAAAGAACATATTCCTCATTTTGTTTAAATCAGGTAACCAGTACTGTAAATTATTGGCCCTTGAATATTTGGCAGACATCTTGCAAGTTCCAAAGTGATGCGTATTGATTTTTTTTAAAAGCATAAAGGAGGAGTGCTTCAAGTCATAATTATTTCAAAATGGAAATGATTTTAAGAGGTCAGCAAGGCAGCAATTAGAAATGTTCTTAACTGTGTGCTAGAAACAATGACTATGTTCTGAAATTTGCTGGCAGCAAAGCACTTAATCTTTAAAGAGTTGAGAGACACTTTCATCTGAGGCTTTCGTAACTATTTCAGTTTTACCAGCTTTTCTAGTGATAGCAATTGAAATGTGCAGAATATCTGGTATTGGACTGGTAACATGGAATTAGCATAGCTTATTTTCTTTTTTAAAGATGTTATTGTAATAACCATTGTATTTATATTTTTTAATATTAAATTATTATGTTATATAATGATATAATGGTGCATAATGATATAGTAAATAATGTGATTGTTATTTATTATAACAAATACATTATAATTTCTATAATAAAAATTATTAAAAATAAGTTAATGTTAATTTTACTTACAGCATTCTTTTTATTCCTACTGGTAAACGCAAGTGAAAGAAAATCTGAGTTTCCAGCATGCAATTTAAATCTGCTTCTTTTAGGTCTTTTAGAACCTGAAATTATTGTTATCTAAATAAAAAGGAAATGCTTATTTTATATAAATTCACGTACCAGGTATTTAAATCAGCAGAGGCTGGCTGATTTACAGCTTCTGTGACTGTGGCTTTACAGTTTAATGGGAAATGGCATTGCTTTTCTTAAAATAACCAACTGTCCTTATCAAAACCAAGTTACAGTAAAGTACATGCCAGCGAGAGTAAAAATTTATAGCAATTGTGTAAGATAAAATGAACTTGAGTAAACTGTTCCTTAAGTTTGACATTTTTACTTGAGAGGACTCCTAGTGTGTTAGCAATGGTAACCTACATTCTAGCTTCCCTCACCTAATGCTTGGATGCATCAGATTTAATTAATTAGAAGCATTATTATGATTTAAATGAATTCAAAAGGCACTTTTTCATCACTAAGCCTGATCTGTTCTATTTTTAAATAGGATTTTATTCCTTATGGCTGTGTGAGGGGTAAGGACTGGACCTCCAAATGGTCTCTATCTTTTCTCCTTGGATTCTAAATGTTCCACTTGCTGTGGCACTGACTGCAAGCCTGAGCACAAAACTCAGATTCAGATGGGATCACAGATCCAGACTCGGAAAAGCTCAAGGGGTTATTTTCCCCAGAGTTGTGGTTGGGCAATAGACAGCAAGGGCAGAAGCAAAAGTCTTGCCTGGAGCCAGTTTTGGATTGTTCTTCACTGCAGTTGAGGATGGTGAATTTAGCTCACTGCTTCGTCTTGGTTTGTTACTAATGAGAAACAGCAAACACTGCAGAGAGAATCTGTGCAAAAGCCACAGAGAAAGAACTTTGAAGAAATGAGAGGGATTTTTATAGGTTGTATTGATGTTTAATTTAGTGGTAATATTTTGTTTCTGAGGGATAGCTGTGTTTGCAATAAATGAAATATAAATAAACTTCGAGCAAATGCTTGTCAAACATTTGAGCTATTAATTTTAATGCCTTATATTTTAAGGATGAATAGAATTTCTATGCGCAGCTTCAAATTGTCATTTACATTGGAGGAAATCAATACAGATTTTAAATCAGAGAGAAACAGAAAGTGAGTTTATTTCATTATTTTCTTTTTTTTTTTTGTGTGTGTCCACAGACATTGAGAAGGACCTAGCTCTGTGGGAAGAAGCAAGGCTCTCAAGAAGCCCTAGTATCCAGCATCATAGTTTAGTTACATCTGACCATCAGGGCAATCTTCAAGCTACACAAGGCCAAAATCCGAGGCCTCAGGTGCCAACTCAGATAGGGAAGAGCATTCAGCTCCAAGGAAACAAATCACCACCACTGCCCACTAACAGTAGAACACAGGTCTCCAGTGTTGCAAACAGCAGGCCTCCAACACCTGGTACACAAACCAACAGGCCATCAACTCCAGGGAGCAGACCTGTGACCCCAAATAGCTTGCTGTCACGGCCTCTTACCCCTAGCAACCAAGGAAATAGGGAAGGCATCATTAGTATGCAAAGAAGCAGATCTTTGACATCTAAGAGCCAAATGGGGAGGACCCTCAGCGCTGCTTCAGGGCTTTCAGTGCAAATGAGTGGAGACATTGTTGGAACTGTCACTACTCAGAGAAGCAGTTTATCAGAAGTAAGATTTTCAATTTAATGTTTTTGCTATGTTTAGAAGCTGTTATAACATGAAGGCTAGGTTGTGTTTTATGTTGAAGTAACATCAGTATACCTAATGTAACTTACTACTCTGAAAAGAAATTGAAATATAAAGAGAAAATTAGTAAGGAAATGCTGCTCATCTTTGAGAGGTACAGATTAGAGAATGTCAGGGTTATTACAGGATTTGTACTGAAAGTCCCTCAAATCTTCCATGAGTTCTGTAGGGTTTTGCCTGTACAATGTATAGCAGTTTTATTAGCCTTACAGTTTCTAAGAAGTGCTTACCTCTGGAATATTAAACACAACTTTATCTCAATTTTTTGATTCCAGGGTATTTTTTTTCCTGCAGCACTGGCAGTGCATAGTAGTTCTTTGGTCTGCTTTTTTCTGTCACTTTTTGGACACATTGGAATGATTAGTTAGGCATTGCTGAGTGAACAAATTTTCTGAAACACAAAACTGAAGTGCAATGAGAAAATGTCCAATATCATGGAATCACTGTCTAGTACTATGTGCATGTTAACTAGGCTGATTCAGAGAGCATAAAAACTTCCTGTCCCATGTTAATCACTTTTACAGGATTAGTCTTTAAAACAAGACAGAAAGTTAAAATACCTTGTCAATTTTGAGTGGGATTCTCCTCTGCTAACTTTAGCTGCCTTAAAGATATTTTTAGCATGTAGGCAGTGGAAAGAAAAGCACCTGTGAACGAATAGCCCTTCTGTCTGTCTTAGCTACATGCCTTACAAAGGTGAGTTTCTTCTCAGGAAATGCCAGTCCTTCTGTACTGACTTGAGAAGGACATATATGTGTAGGTTGCTAATTTTTTCATGGTGGATTAAGTCAGTTCCTACCGTTTATTACCAATGTCTTTGTAACCCATTTGTTAAAGCCTGGAGAGTTTTTTCCAAGACTGAAATACTTTAGGTAATTGTTTCTAAGATACATAATTTGTTCTAAAATTCTGTTGGGTGTATCACTTGAACCAATGAAGTATCAGTCTAATGACTTCTTAAAAAAATTAAAAGGTGTTTCTAGTAATATTGCTTAGAGAAGCTTATAGGAAAATTGGAGATTTGATACTTGGTATAATCTTGCAATGAAGTACATGGCCGCCATTACTTAGTATGAAAGGAAGGAAATGAGGCACAGATAACTAAAATTGAAGAATATGGGGAGGAAATCTGACTTAAATTTGGTGGTGAAAAAAAAAATCCTCATTTTGGTGTTTGAATGGCAGTGCACTAATCCCATCGCTCAAGCTACTTCTTTACCTAGAACTGGATATCCAACTTAAAGACATGAGGACTGAAGGTGACTGCAGTTCTGTTGAAAGTATCTTCACCGGCAGTTGACACATTTTCAAACCCGAAGTTTTCCATGGAAAAAAATATGTAATTGTAACAAATTTATTTTTTGACAAACTGAACCCCTATATCTCCTGTTTTGAGTGTGTGTGTGTGTGTTGGAAATTTTCTCTTGTACCAGAAAATGAGAATTGAAATTCATTTTGAACTAAAAAAAGCTCAAAAGAAGTGAACAGTTTCATTGTTTCCTGCAAAATACTTCACTCCTATTTTTCTTTCTTTCCTTTCAAGCAGTCCTGCTCTTATCCATAGTCATGTGATGCCAACTAAAATTATTGTATAGACTCCTGAAGGTGCCATGTAATGAGCACTGCATCTACACCAAAGGACATCCAGTCTGTCCATCACTTCTAATCTTTCCTGTAACAAGGCAGGCAATTAAAAATTCTTTCTTCCACAGCCTTTCTGTAGTTATAGTAATATTAACAGTGAATCCCATTTAATTTGCTTGATTTATTACTTCTGTTTGCCAAATCCCAAGCTTTGCTAGTAGCTGTTATAGTAAATGTCCTGTTATACTTTTATATGTGTATATTTATGTCTTAAGAACTTTAAGAAAAGAGCAATATTTTAATGATATTACGTTGGTTTACAGTTAGAATAGCATGTCCAATTTCATCCAGCAAGCCCACTGTAAAGCTGGTGTTAAATCTCATCATTTCTATGCAGGGTCTTATCCTCTGTGACAAATTCTTTTATTTCCTTTTGCTCACTGGGTACAATAGTATGGTGGCTGCTAGTGACCCAGCTGAAACCCTGTTTATCCTTTCCTGACAAACACATGTGACCTTTGACATAGTGGAAACTCGTCTTGGGACTAGCTCTGCTTCCAAGGGGAAAACTGCTAATATGACACATTCATACGAAAGACCTTCCTCTGCCAAGTTGTAAAGGCCCTCAGATGTCAGAAGGTAGCTGATGGAGGTCTGGCCAATCTGTTGCTCCCAGCCTCATCTTTGGAGAGTTATACTAGAAGCTCTGGGAGCTGTTTTAAGCTATCATTGCCCACTGAGATTTCTGGTCACTTGAAGAAGTGGGTTTAGACAGACCATACCCAAGAAATATCTCTGTCCAGTGACATTTTTTGCTATGTTAGAGGTGTCCCCTATTTGTGGCCAGGTGATTTCATTTTCTTGTGTCACAGTTTCTCTCTGACCGTGGAGACAAATTTTAAAAAGTCAGAGGTGGCCTGAGATAGGAGAACAATGAAGTTCTTACTTTGTACTTCGCCAGATCACAAACATGTAAAACTCAAGGCTGATACTGTAAATGATTTGGCAACTTTCATTGTAGGTTTTGTATCCTCTTCCCATTCAAAACAAGTAAAAATAAAAAAGGGAAATTGTCTTTATTCTTCTTAGCCTTATGATGTGGACTCAGAATTTCCTCTAGATATGAAAGCACTGTGATTGTATCACCAAACCTAGAGAAGATTCTGTGATAAGATTTTGCAAATAATTCTGCTTCCTTACTCTTAGGTAGTGGTAATGGAATTAACCAGTACAAATTTGATACAAATTTGATGAGAATAAGTCAGTTGAAAAGGATGTCATTGCTAGCTATAAGGAGCACGTTTTACCATAAGGAGCTTGAATTAAAGAACTCAGAATCTGCATGGGTTTGCACAGTATGCTGTCACTTTTTTATTTACCAGGAATTTTAAACTCTCTCTCAATGACTTATGTATGTTTCCTAATTTGTAATGTGCTTCACACTAACATAATAAGTCTAAAATACAAAAATATTGCTGATAAATACAACTCAGAGTTGTCTTTAAGTTTTAGTAAAGTTCATGATGTAACTCAGGGTTGTTTAATCTTGTTTTAGTACAAATCTTAAATAATTTGGCAAGTACTTAACATATCAGCTGTTAAGAATGTTTAGGGTGTTTTTAATGCTCAAGTCTTAAAATGATTGTGATTTTGTGGACAAGTTTCTGCCTCTTGGCAGACATAATATTGCAAAGTTCTAACAGATGTGTTTTATTATCTGCCCTGTTCAAGACTGAATGGAATTATAGGAAAGAAATGCTACCTAGAGAAATAGTTTTATTATCTCTATAAAACTAATAAATCAGGATTCCAAATCCTTTGGCAGAAATACTTCTATGTATTACCTTATCCTTTGATGTTTTGCATAAATTGACAAAGGAATGTTGAATCCTGCTTATCTCTTTAGGAGGGATTCCATTAAAGTGGTACAATTGTGTGATAGTTATCAGTAGCTGTTGAGATGAAAATACTTCTGACTCCCTTGTTTGCCATATCATTTCCTGAACACATGGAATTTTACAATCACTTTATTTATCCAGATAGTTTTAAGTGGTATTCAGTAATCTTTATTGGTCTGTCATTGTTAACAGCAATGCTAATATAACATTGATTAACACAAGTTTTTTCTCCTACTCACTGGGTTACGGAACATAACTTGATGTGATGAGGACTCTCTTTTTGGTCAGATCTGCTGCCTGACTCAGTTTTTTGCTCTGTGTTTTCGTAAGATTAAAAAAGTATGCTGATCAGTGTTGAGAGCCACTCTCTTCTACTGCAAGAATCCTGTTCCATGAAGCAAAACACTTCACTCAGTTCAGTGCTATGGTCAGTAACCTTCCGGAACACTGAGCGCAGGTGAAATGGCAATTCAGGCGTTAAGGCCTGGAGCTCCTCCCTGGGTTTAGTGTTGTGCCATGGCAGCAGTCTTCGTGGATTTTTTCACAGGTTACTAATAGAATCAATAATTTACTCCCAGTGAGTTAGATTTTGATTGAACAGTCTTTAGTCTCCAATAACTGTTTTAAACAAGCGTGGTTTCTGTTTATAAACAGGATGATAGCCCAACAGTGAAAATTATGCTATAGTACTGTGCAATACATTTTAACTTAGAACATGTATAGATTCTGTTTTTTAGCTGGTGCAAAAGAAGACAGGGCTATTACCCTTGTTTGTTTTCAGATACTTACGAGAATTTGGCCAGTAATTTTATAATACCTGGGCAATGTTTAAGTTCTCTTTTAGAGACCAGACTTGCATGTTTGAACTGCTTTTGAAAATAAAATGCATTCCAGTCTCATCTCTCACCCTGAATATTGCAAGGGAACCTGTCAAAGTACTTTATAAGTCTGTGTGTGTGCTCGCTTACATATGTGTGTGTATGGAAAAATATTTTTATATACATACGTATATACATTCTGTAAAAAAGAGGCAATTGTAAAACTTTTTTGAAAGAATATATTCAACTGCATATGGATTCTTAACTCTGTAAAACATTTATATTTTGATGCTTAGAGTTTTATGGTATCTTGGAGACAAAAGTTTCCGTAGCATTTTTCCTTCCTAGGTTTTCTCCTCCAATAAAACCGTAGGTTCTAAATCAAGTTTCAGGTCCTTGTTCTTACTAGATTGGAAACAGTGAAAGTTCTGACAAATCAAAGTCTTGCTTAAGCAAATTGTGCAGGACATGCCTAGGCATAGTCCAAAAACTGCAGGGACAGATGGAATATCTGCATTAAGATTTTGCTCTGTCACTGCATTTCTGAAGATTAATATGTATCTATCTGTGGCTACAGCAGATAAACAGCTAAAGAGACCTTTGTATCTTTTTTCAGAATAGATAAATAAATAAGAAACCTAAAAAAAAAAAAATAAATCTAAGGAGCCTGCATATCCTCTACATTCTGCTTTTATTTTATAGCAAGATATTTTTTATTAAAGGCTTTATCATCTCTATTTAATTGAGGTTAGAGTGTTTGCTACAATCTACATTTATATAGAACCATTCTCTGTCATTTTATCTAAAATAGATCTATTTGTGGCAGGATGAATTCTTACAACAGCTTCAGCTTGCTCATCAACCTTGGATATTACCGAGTGACACAGACAGCGAAGGAGTGGAAGCTGACCAAGACAAATGTAAGTATATTTGTTAGGACCAGATAATATGTCAAAACCCCTCAAAATTTTAAATTCTCTTTTTCATATCTTCAAATCTGATGAAGACGTTGTGCCTGCTCACAGGAGCTTTTCTTCTAAGTACCAGTTACTCATTTTTTTGAGGGCTGAACTTTAGGGGACAGATTTACATAAGCTTTCCCACAATCACTGAACAATGACAAAATGACCACAGTTTACTTAGCTAAATGAAACAATTTGTCCTGATATGTTAGAGTAGCTGATCAAGAGAAGTGGCATGAAACTGAAATAGATGCTCTGTTTAGTTAATCTGTATTGAGCAGCAAAAATAAACGCATCAAAAAAGCCGCAGTAGCTCTGAAAAGGAGAGCCTTCCTCCTCAGGCCTGTGGCTGCATTACCCCTATTCTGCCTGCATTCCTTTGAATTCTTCTGTATGGAAAAAAAATTTTCTTAATCACAAAGTAATCCTTAATATCCTACATTCTTTGAAGCAGTTGTCTAATCATGAAAGCAAAGGTCAAAAGGATCATAACCTAAATGACAGAACAAGTAACAACAAGTAACATGCTCTAAATTGCAATACATTCAAACTGTAGCAAGTTCTGTCTGCCTACAAGGTACCTGTAAATGATCCTGCTGAAAATACTACACGTTTTGCATTTTCTTTTTTAATTCACAGCAGTGTTTGGGATCTGCAAGGGTGAATATGCAAACCATATCCTAACACGTTTTAGGTAATGTACTTGAACAGATGATTCAATCAGCATGTTTAGTAAACTTGATGCTTTCTTCTAAAGCTGCTTCAAACATGCAGAGTTAAGAAAAAGCCAATTTCTTCACAGCGTGGAACAGCTGTAAAAGGGATTAATGATTCATAATAAAGAGAAAAAATTTTTAAGTTGTGCCACATAAAAAAAAAAAAAAGTTTGCTATTCATACACCAGTTTCACAAGTCCATACATAGCCTGAGGTTTGAATGTGAAATTTCAATTTGCACAGTGAGATACTGAAAAGCATGTGCCAGTGTTTTTTGACACTAGTTCAGTGTTAAAATGAAGTTCTGTGTGTCCAGCTGATTTTAATCCAAGCCAGTAAAGTCCAATTTGACTTATACCTGAACCTTTCAGTTATCTTTGGGATGAATCTCACCATAAGTGGTCCAAGGGAGAGCCTGGTACCTGCCTTTTCTAACCGTGTGAATTTTCCGCTGTATTTTCTGCAATGAATTTACAATCACCCTAATGTTGGTAAAGCTGCACACTCATAGGCTGGTGCTTATTACGTGATCAGGGAGACTGATGCTTCAGAACACATCAGATGTACAGCGTGTCTCTTTTATAGCTGCTGTACATGAATTGCACTGGTGTGGGGACTTTTGAGCATCCAAGATCCTGTGCTATAGGATTCCAAGAATCCTGGTTGATCATTGTCACTGCCCAGTGTGATAGAGTAGTAAATTATAAATTAAAGTATCAATTCTACCACCAGATTAGTAGACACGACCGTTGCTTAAATGATAACAATTGTTTTTCCTGAATCTGATGGCACTGAGAACAAAGGAAAAGAAAAGGTAGCTGTAAGCTACTGTTACTGACCAAAAGTTAAAGCATGTTATTAAGGGCATTATCCAGCTGTGTCTTTAAACAGTGATGGGTTTGGGGCATTGATCACCTTCTTAGGAAACCTGTTCAGTATTTTACCAACCTCTTGGAAAGGAAATGCTTCCTAATGTCCAGTCTAAACCTCCCTGGCTCAGCTTTGAACTATTCTTACACATGCTATCACTGCTTCTCATGGAGAAGAGCTCAGCGCCTCCCTCTCCACTTCCCCTCCTCAGCTGTAGAGATCACTGAGGTCATCACTCAGCCTCCTTCTCTCCAAATTAGGCAAACCCAAAGTCCTTAGCCATTCCTCATAGGACATTCCTTCCAGCCCTTTCACCAGCTTTGTTGCCCTCCTCTGGACACATTCAAGGACTTTCTCGCTCTTCTTAAACTGCAGGGCCCAGAACTGCACACAGTATTCAAAGTGAAGCTGCACCAGTGCTGAGTATGGCAGGATGATCACCTCTTTCGCCCAGCTGGTGATGCTGTGTTTGATGCACCACAGGATGTGGTTTGCCTTTTGGCTGCCAAGACACTGCAGACTCATATTGAGCCTGCTGCTGAGCAGCACTCCGAGATCCGTTTCTGCAGGGCTGGTTTCCAGCCACTTCTCTCCCAGTTTATACTTGTTCCTGGCATTACTCTATCTTAGGTGCGGGATCCAGCATTTGGACTTGTTAAATTTCATACCATTAATCATTGTCCAACCCTCCAATCTCTCTGCAGGGCCTCTTGTCCCTCATGACAGTCAACAGCACCTCCCAGTTCAGTATAATCAGCCAACTTGCTAATGATGCATTCAACTCCTGCATCCAGGTTGCTGCTTAAGTATCTTGAACAGAATTAGACCTAGGATTGAGCCCTTTAGAACACTGCTGGTGACCAGCTGCCAGCCTTATGTAGCTGCACTCACTGTAATCTGTTGAGTTCTGCCCTTCAGCCAGTTCTGCACCCAGTGCACCATGAACCCGTTCATTCCACAGTTGGACAACTTGTTCAGAAGGATGTTGTGCAGAACAGTATCAAATGTCTTATGAAAATTCAGAAAAACTACATCCCCCGCCTTCCCTTCATCTACTAGGCATGTGACCTTATAGTAGGAGGATGTCAAATTAGTTAAATAGTACTTCTCTTTTGTGAACACACATTGGCTGTGCAGTTAACCGTAGTATAGTTAACTGCTACACCCTTTATAGTAGGTCATTGTTTCTTCTAATATAACTAAAAGAGTAGAACAAAATAAATTACAGAACTGCCACTGATGACAGAGAGAAGCCGCCAATTCCAAGTTGTAAAGTGGAGAGACAGTAAGGGGCCTGGCATACTTGCTGGTACCAGTGCTTGTAGGCAGAGCAGCAGGCAAGTTTACACATCGTTTTTCACCCTCAAGTTAATAAATCTATGTGGATGTTGTGTGTGTGATTTAGTGTTCAGGGGGCCCGAGAGTTCATAATTTATGAGTTTGAACAGAAGAGCTGCAAAATTAATCTTTACAATAGCAACACCTGTTCTTTGACTCAGCTTTTAATAAATTATATGTGGATAATATTTACCACATTCTTAGACTACCTTGAGATAATAGCAGCCAGGTGTAAAGCTAGTTTTTGGAGATGGGAAAACTAACAGTTGAAAAAGAGAAGCTATGTGAGTCGCCTTGAGTTCTTTTAGATGAATACCTGCTGGTTAGTGTTCTATAAGGAAAAAAAAATTGGGAGTAACAGTTTCAAATGTAGTCAGATGTAAGAGTTTAAAGAGGCTATTTTCAAAGCCAGCAGTAGCTGAAAAGAGTTGGGTCACTCTTGCATCCCAGCATCTTCCAATAAACATCATTTGCAAAGCAGATTAGAAAGCACACATTTTCTTATAGAGGTGAGATCTAAGTTTCTCAGTTCTTGTAAATCAGACCTTACTTTCTAAATACTTCAGGCTCTCTGATAGCATTTTAAAATTTATCCTTTTCAGCAAGCTCCAAAGGTAACTAGAAGTCGATATTTTTAAAATATTTGTACAAATTGTGTCAAAATTTGAAATCTAATTGGCACTCATAGAGTATAAATGATTACAGCTTAAAGGTTTGTTACGTTACAGCAGGGAAGCAAAAATTTTAAGAAGCATTGCTGATTTTTTCAGCGTACCGTTTACTTCTTCCTCATGTGCATAATTAAGTTTGTGGCCACATGTCAGAGGGAGAAAGACGGGTGTATAATTTTCATCTGAGAACAGGTCCCACAAAGACTGCTGGTTGGAAATTTCTGATGCATTGCTAGCTTCCAAGAGCCTTGAAAAGACAAAGACAGTCTTTTAGTGTAATTTAACCTACTATCTGTAGTCCCAACATGCGCAAAAGCCTGAGTCTGCTTTTTTGGATGGCTAACTCAAGAAGTAAACCACACAACAGGTTCCCCAGGTCTCACAGTCTTGCACACAGAGGTTCCCTAGCTGCAGTGTTGGATGTGTGATCCCTGTCATGTGACTCATGTACATGATAGGTGAATAATGTAGACTCTTAGTGAACTTGCTGCTTGGTTAATACTTATTAAATATATGTCAATGTGTATATAAATTCCTTTGCCTTAATCTGCTTAAGGCATGTCAGTTTCTGTAGTCCTTGGCGCACTGAGTGGTATGGCTGCTATCACTTTCTAACTTTAGCTTGCCAGTGGGAGCACTAGATGCTCACTTCTAGCTTACCTGATCTGGGACAAGGCTTGAACTCTCAACTACTGACCTGTGTGCTGGCAAGAACCTTAAATGTTTTGCCACTGTACATCTGTAAAGACTTCTCTAAGGTTTGCAGTGGAAAGTCTGCTACTAATGAATCAAAACTGATTGTTGGGAAAAAGTGGGATTTCTACTCCATTCATTTTTGCACTGGTCTTGCATATGTTAAAGTAGATGTTGTCTACTCATTCTCCCTACCAGTGGTTTAGCTAGGTATTTAGCTTGAGACAGTTCTATATCCACTTCAGAAATGGGATACCAGTAAGGATTGTGTTCCTATAAACAGAAATTCTACAAGCCTATTGGACGGTCTTTGCTGGATGTCTTGTAACATCCTTAGCTGAAGCTGCACCATTTCATATAACTGCTTTTTGAGACTGATAATGAGCGAAAAAAATTTTCAAGCGTGGAAGCTTGGATGTAATTATTTCTAGATAGTGAAACAAAAGTGGAAATTGGTATTATTTCTACCAGAAGTTAGATGACTGTTGGATAGTGAGTAGGAGTTCAAATATAGCTAAGGAAAGTTGGAACAAGACTCAAGATCCCTATTTTTCAAATGGATGGACTTAAATCCAAATCTGCCATTATCTCCTTATGCTATTGTTAAGGCTCTACTCATGCCGTTTTCTTTCTACAGACTAATATTTGGTTTCTTGGAAAAGTTCACATTGAACTTAATGTTTGGGAGGAGAAGGGAATTTTCCATTGCATTGAGGAAAAAAATTCTCAAAATTTGTTAAAGTACAGAAAGCTGTTTTCACTATAACTTCCAAACCTAAGGAAGTCTTTTTCTGCAACTTGCATTATGGTAAAATTGGATTCCCAAAGACATTTAATAGTAAGAAATGACACTGTAATTGAAAAAATGGTGTAGAGAGTTATCAGGGCACACATAAGGTAAATTAAAGGCTGGCTCACTGAGGAATCAAAAACTAGTTTTTCTAATGGGAAGATGTAGATGGATGGGGCTCATTAGGATCTGATAGGTTTGGATAATTGGTGGGAAGGACAAGTTTAAGTTATTAAATGATATGAATCCCCTGGTATAATGGCTACATTCCAGTAAAATGTGCTTTATTATAACCAGATGAAATATATTTGAAACAAATGAAATGTATCTGGCACCAGAGAAACATATCTGTCTCTGCTGCAGAAAAATGAGGCTTTGTCCTGGAAAGCAGGGACCTAATGGATTTAGAGTGATCATAGAAGATCATCTCTCTGTGAGCTCTCCACATAATGCTGTTACAAAGAAGGGTAGACCATTCCTTGAATGCCTAAAAAGTTAAGCAGCTAAGTAATTATTCCACATAATATCGGTAAAATACTGTGGTTTTGATGTCTTGCCATTAAGAAAGACTGGAATTACTTGAGAGATTTCAGAAGATGGTTAAAAACAACCCCGTATTTGGGAAATGCTGTTAGGAGCTTGCCTCACCTAAAGGCATTCAACTAGGAACCTCAGAGATTACTTAGTATCTGTAGTTAGACATTTAATTTAAAAAGATCCAACTCATCCAACTGTGACAAAGAAAAGTTCTCTGTGCCAGCAACCAGGAGCCTTAAGCATTGAAAGCAAAAGTTAAGGGCAACAATGAACATGGAATCATTAGCATGAGGTGATGGAGCTTTCTGACAGATGATAGATAATCCAGCAGGAGATTCTGTGGGCTCTACACAGATATATGGGAGGTCAACTTGGTGTCTATGAATGTACTTGCTCATTCTCATGAAGAACAGTCGGGTTGTGCAACTGAAGTTGCTTTCCTGGGCACTACATGTTAGGCATTGATAAAAATGTGCATGATATAATGGCCATGATTCTACATTTTTGTCCCCCAGTTGTTTTTATTATCATGATTTAGTCCTTGGAGTGTAAAAATCTTTTATAGGAAAAGGTGGGCTGTGTCTGGATAAAATAATGGCTGTCCTTCATGATCCAAAAATATACACTGGCAAATGCGACAGTTTGGGTTAATATTGACCAAAACAAAGATATTAATAAAATACTGTTAAACTTTACTGTGCTCTAGGTAGTCATAGAAGTCTGTAGATTTCAAAGCACAAAAGATGTTCATGGTCATTTTATCTGTGTGAATGCCTGGTATTAAATGGCAGTTTACATTCTAGCAGTGATATAAATATTTTGCTTTTAAAAGATTTAACTGTTGAAAATTCAAAACATTTGCAAGTGGAGTCCTGAGCTTCCAGGGGAAAAAAAAAAAAAAAAGATACTGGCTGTCCAACATGTTTTAATTCCACAGAGTTCTGTGCCTTGTATGAACCACTGTGGATAGATACCCATGTAAATTCAACAGATAATCATCTGTGCTCATCACTGAAAAACTGTACTAAGCTTTATTAGAATTTTATTCCAAAATAAGAATATAAACATATATTTCTTTACACACATCACAATACAAATATTCCACTAACTGTATATTCATTTAGCAAGAGTTACAGGTTGATACAAGATCTTCAATTTGAATCACAAAGTATAGTGTATGTGTTGAAACACGGGTTTTTTTAGTACTGTGCTGTTAAAAGCTCAGTCTAAAAGGACGTAATCAAGAAAAAAAATATCTAGGAAAGTAAAGCTCTTCTCTAACATTAAAGAATTTTGGAGAATATAATAAAGCTTTTACTGACTAACAGCTGACAATCACTTAAAAAGTCTAACCATTAGAGCAAAGAAATGATAATGCAGCCTAATTTGGTGCATGTTGATGAAGGAACTTTAATTAAATCACTTGATTTGGTTTTGGTTTTACTAGATCAGTCCACCCCCTTTTAGCCTTTGCTCTTCCAAAGCACTTGTTGAGTAAAGTTAACTGCGAAGACAGGCAATGAAGGGGAAAAATTCTCACTGGAAAATCTTACTCAGATAATTCAGTCCCATGTTGCTGCTCAGTCCTGCGGCTGCCGACATTTGTGCTGCATGAATCAGGAGCAGCAATATCTGAATCTGATAGTGCTGAGCACAGGCTGCTTCAGCTGGCCTTGCAACCAAAACATGCTTATGAAGCAATACTCCTTGAGTTTTAGTGAGGACAAGTGACTGTAACCCTGTGAAAATTGTGAGGCTGTAAACCTGTGAAAATTGTGTGTGGCTGTAGAGAGGCATAACGATGACCTGTTTGACTGAGGGACTGCTGTCCAGACTTTCCTGTTAGATGGAGCTGGCCATTTCAAGTATCTTTTACAGTGTGGAGCATTGGAAAGAGCTAGGGACCAAATAATTTTGATGGGCTGATGGGCTCATTCTTCTACACCTTTCTTGGTTCCTTTGCCATGCTTGCTGAGTGCTTTCATGCAGACCAAGAAGATCTTGCCACAAACTCGTGTACTTTTTGTTACATTTCGTTGTCCCAGCTTTTTTCAAGAGCTATCAAACCCAGTCATCTTTCACCCTTGCCTTGTGCAGTCATTTACAGTACTAAAGAAAGAGCACAAAGTCCTGAAGTACTACCAAAGCATACTGATCATGTTCTACACCTGCTTTTCACTTAATTCGTTTGAATGCAAATGACCCCATGAAGTGCAAGACCCAGGGAGCAACATGCTAAGAGAGTGTGTCCTTTTGCATTATATTAGGCCTTGAATGTTTTTTGGCTCTACAGCTGCATGATTGATTCAGCAGAGGGGCTAGATTGCTGCAGAAACCAGAAAAAAATGTAGAATGCCTGACTGTAGTCCCAGGGTGCAGAAATGACCTGGAGGTGAAAGATCTATGAAAGAAATCTGTTTTACTTCTTTGGTTTGGTATTCTCCAAGCTCTAAACCAAATAAACTAACACTCCTTATTATCCTATTGCTGTGAATGTGTTTTACAAGACCAAGATTTATTCTAAGCCAAAACCATTGGAATTCCTCATTCATCATGAAGAGGAAGGATTTCAATGTCAAATATGAAAAGCTCCATAATGGAAAGGGTTAAATTTTTTTGACATAATTATGGTGTCTGTTCTTGATCCTGTCAGGGAGAAAATCCATGAATGTGGAGACTGGGAAAGAGGGAGAAGAGAGGAGGGTTGACGTAGGTGACTTCTGTTCATTTTGGTTAAGTCTTGCTTGGCAATGTGTAGTGCCAGTGTGAGTGTTACAGCAGGATCCGGGCAATGCTTATTTCTCTGTGACTTATTTCTCTGATTTGAGAAGGAATGATAAAATGTGATAACTGACATCAAGCTATGAGAAATCACCAGTTAATGTTTTGAAAATGTGTCATGAGTCTGGGCCCAAATTCTAATGTCTATCTGTGTTTCTTTCTGCCGTGATTTCACTGAATTTGAAATGGCTACAGTTTTTCAGTTATTTTCCCCAAGTAAGTCAGTGGTGGCTTCCTGCCTGTAGTAACTACTTTTAAATTATTGTAATTTCCTTTTATATTGGAGAAATCAGCTTGTCAGGGTATGACTTGTCTCACATACGTTCAGCTAGATAGAAGGGAGGGAGTCCGGTCCAGGCAGTTTGTTCTCTGAAGTAAGCAGAGACACAAAGGGACCTCAGAGGACAGCTAGACATCTGTCTGACAAGGGGACTGAGACAGGTACACTGAATCCCATCACTCTTCCAGGGTGTCCTTCATCTCTTGCAGCTTGACCTTGTCATGTCTCTATCTCATGTCAACTGTAAGTTGATTTGTTCTTGCTAATATCATTTCTCATCAGTCAAGAATTCCATAATGTATATTGGGTAGCATGGATATATTTTCTGGCTGGCATCCCATTTCCTTCTGCAGCTAAGACAATCACAGTCCCTGGAGTTTTTGTGGGTAACAGTCATGAGAAGAATCTGCGAATGAAACAGGCTGATATATATTTGATTTTCCTCCCTTAAGACAAAATTTTGCTTAAAGATCAAACTTTGACAATACTTGAATATCTCCTAAATTAAGTGCCTCCAAGGAAAACAGTTGTTACACATTAGGTATAAGTGACAAAAAAAATTACATATAAGGCTAATAATAAATGGTAAGAACTGCTGCTAAGATTTCCTAGGCTTAATTAAGTTTTGGGGGGGTTTTTTTGATGCAGAGGTTTTCATGTTGAATATCAGTACAATATCAGATATAAAGTCCAGGCTTATTGCCTGGCAAAGTGAACCTTAAGGATCTTGTTCCACTTGAGGTTAATTGATTAGCTGGAGATAATGGGAATAGCTTGTTCCTGCCAAGCTTCTTTAATCTCCCAAAGAGGGCTTGCATATGTATATGTTCAAGAGGAGTGAATAAATGTGAAGCTGCTGTGCCTGATTTCCTTCAGTGTTTAAAAATGGAAAGGTAAAGGCTTCTAAGGTAACATACAGACCTTTATGCATTCAGCTATGTAATTATATGCGTTGTGGTGTTTATTTCTGGTTTATAACTCTGATTCTCTAACCAGATCCCTGTAATAGGTGTAATATGAAAGCATTATATCCTTTAAAACCCTGGGGCAGGAGGCAGGTCGTGTTATAGTCAGCAACATTTGCAAAAGAATCTATTTCAAAACGCATGTGTAATTATTTGTAAAAGCTAAATTTCCCTTTTGCTTTGGAAAGGTTTTCAAAATGAACACAATCAGAACTTAAAACATTGCTATCTCAGCTTATCTGATTCATCACAATTGCTTTTTATGTTTGATACTTTTTCAAACACTGGACATTGTTTGCAATCTCTTACTACTATTGAAAAAGAAGCAGCAGACCCCTTCCCCCCAAACAAACCCTCAGTGAATAATCAGAACAAATAATGTAGCTAAAGCTGTGATTTGCTTCTGTATATTTTAGAAATAAAAATGAGTCAGGATGCATCAAAATACTGATCATTGTTGCATATTTAATTGAATTCAGCACTATGGAAAACTTTTACAAAATGCAAGCGCAGTGAACGATTCATTTTCCCTTTTATCCTGTGTTTGTGTACATTAAATTCTAGCCCTAACTTCTGTGTCTGTCTGTTTGATTTCACAGGTTTGTGAAATCAGTTGGATTGTTGAAGAGCAATTTAATTAAAACAAAATTATGGCGATCAAAACTCCACCTGAAAATTTGCTTTAGTTTATAAATAATAATTTTAAAGAAAGTTATTTTTGTAGTATCAGCAGTACATAAGTGGAACCACTCTGATAAGTGGATGCTGTAATGCACTGAATCAGAGTATTTACTGTGGTACAGTGGCCTTAGGGAGGAAGGGTAACTTGCCTTTTAGTATAAAGTTACTATAATGTTTTTGTTTCGTTTTTACCCCTCTTATTTTGGATTGACATTTGATAAACTAAACTCTGCCTGACCAAAATAAACTTTACCTAGAGATTTTATGTATTTTGACTTGTCTAAGGTTTTTCTACTCCATATATTTTTGTAATCTTTACCCTTTTTTAGATGAATAAACATTAAAGTATTTGCCTGTTGCCAATGTCTGTGTCCCATTCAGATCTCACAGAGAACTAGCTGTTCACTCACAATCACCTGCAGAGGGAGGTCAGAAGGGGGAGTTGGTGAAAGAGTATGTGTGTGGGTAGCAGAAACAGGTGTTGCCCATGCTGCATAGCTTTTTATTGAGTTTATCTACTTTGATCTTTAAAACAAACAAAGACTCTGTTAAAAAGGGAACCTACCAATAAAGAATGGAGCATGCATACAAGAATAAAGCACCTAAAGGAATTTCATATATATGATAAACCATTAGTTACCCATATGGATTACTGAAAAGAATTTGCTGTTTAAAATAAACTAACTGGTGTATGCTGTGTGCTTGGAACTCTAGAAGATGCTTTTGCACAGACAACAATTGAAGGGATGCGGCAGTTGCATTTATTGATTTCATTTACCTGTTAATTCTGTCAAGTATGTTCTCAATTTCCTTTGTCTTCAATTATGTATGCTTGGTTCCTGTATCTTAGACGTAATGATATAATGAATTTGCTTGCAACTATTAAAAAATGCAGTATAACAAATCATCTATTTGTTTTAAGAAATAAAAATGAATTGTCTGTCATGGATGTTTCATAGTGTGAAGTTTTTTTGCTGTCTCACAAACAGTGTGAAATAGAAAGTGTATGGTCTGTCAGTCATAAGCAAGTAAAATGCTCCTTGTGATGAGCAAGTACTTGCTGTATGTATGATCCTAGTGTAGACTTGCTATACGTAAAATGTTTAGCATACTGGAACCCCATAGGAATGGTTCCTTTAAGTTCATTTCAGGAAAGGGCTTCGTTAATTTGTCATCAGTAAAGAAAATCTATTCTGTATGTGGCTGCAATATATCTGAAGACTCATTTGCATAGAGGAGAGCATATTATCACTGATGTGCTATTTAGTCAGTTGTGTTCAGTAAAACATTCTTGTGAAACTAGTATCTCCTTTTCACAGGTTTTACTCATCTTTAGTGGCCTGCATTCCATAGTTTACCTTGACACTACTGAAAAGTGAAAAGTAGATTTCAGGGTTGTTTTCTTCTTCCGGTTGCTTCACGAAACATCTGTTAAGCTCCATTATTTTCTTCTTCATGCCATTCTTGGGTGAAATTATGACCATGTTTAATCCCTGGGAAAAATCTCATTTATTTCAGTGGAACTACGATTGCCCACAAGTTGAGAAAAGAATTAGAATATGGCAGCATTGTGATTCTAGAAGTTCTTGCATGTCTAAGAGCTTGAAGACAGTTTTGGCTGAGTTGCACAGAGAGATCTGGTCAGGGACAAGGCTGGTTTTATATTTTGATTACATGTGAGGAAACACAAGACAAGCTTTCTAGAGGAAAGCAGAATATTAATCCTCTTTTTGATCTTTAGAGAGAAAAACCAATCAGTTACAAATATAGTGGTGTCGTGGTTTAAGCCATAAATCAGCCACGCAGTTTGTTCACTCACTTCCCCCTTTTTCTTCCCTCTACTCCTG
>JAOEHY010005183.1:0-11259 GCA_025447955.1 Psilopsiagon aurifrons
TGGGGCTGTTCAGCCTGGAGAAGAGAAGGCTGCGTGGAGACCTCATAGCAGCCTTCTAGTATCTGAAGGGGGCCTATGGGGATGGTGGGGAGCGACTCTTCATTAGGGACTGTAGTGATAGGACAAGAGGTAACGGGTTCACACTGAAACAGGAGAAGTTTAGATTGGATATAAGGAGGAAGCTCTTTACTGTAAGAGTGGTGAGGGACTGGATTGGGTTGCCCAGGGAAGTTGTGAATGCTCCATCGATGGCAGTGTTCAAGGCCAGGTTGGACATAGCCTTGGGTGGTGTAATTTAGTGTGAGGTGTCCCTACCCATGGCAGGGGGGTTGGAAGTAGGTGGTCTTAAGCTCCTTTCTAACCCTAACTATTCTATGATTCTAAGAAAGTTTGAAATAAAATATCATTGTAAATAAAGAAAAAAAAAGAGAAGCTGTGCTTATTATAAGAAACTGTACTTCAGAACAAAAGGATACAGTTATAGTGGCACTGCAGGACAGATTTGCGTACCAAGGCTGTGTGCCTGAAGTTCTACATCAGTAGATGAGCAGTCAACCTCCAGAAGGGATTCCTTTCCAAAGTATCCTTCAGTTCCACCTTGAAAAGTCTCACACCGGAAACAGCCATTACTCAACTCATAACAGAGGATTTTTCACACGTAAGTTATCTCCCTATAATTGTACCAGTGCCACATTGCTCCCTGGGTTCATGGACCATCTTTGCAGTAATTTTTCAACCAGATGGCTGTCCTCAAATGTGGTTACTGAACAGCACATTAAAGAGTTCACAACAGAATATGTACTGCACGTATAAACATGACATGAAGAATGGCTAGGGATGAAACCAGAAGGAAGTAATACTGCAACTGAAAGGGATGGTCCCACTTCAAACCTCACTTCTCTCCCCCTCCCTCCATTTCAAGGAGCGAGAAACAACCTTAAATATCTAGACAGAATGTTAATCTTTTTGTGAGGCATTTATTATTTTTTATTAGTATTTTAAAGTTCAAACCTCCAGACTGTAGCCAACTCTTATTAATTTTTATTTGCAACAAAATTCATACATGACAAAGTAAATAAAAAAAAAATTGAAAGCTATGAAGATGTGGATAATTACAGCTGAGTCTTACTGACATCATAAATCATGAAAGACCCTAGAAGTACTTGTAACTATGTCACTCTAAATTTCCCTTTGGGCATTCTGTGCATTATTACACACGCTCTTTCTATAAATGCAGATTTAAAAACCCCATGAGCTTCAAATGGCACTTTATTATGGAGCATTTAAATCACTTCTGAGAGTAAGATCAATTTAAGCATGCAGAATTTTTATTAGTAGCACAAAAGAGGAGTCCAGCTGTTCCTATGGAGCAAACGTGTGTGAACCAGGCTTCAGAGCAATTTCTGCTGTGCCAGCCACAGTGTTAAATGTTGGCCTAGAGGGACTTTTGCAGAACAGAGTGAACTGAGTCTGCAGCACAGCTGAGGAAACACTGCCCTACATTTTGCATTTCTTATTAGAATGACCTAGTCCTCAAATCACCCAAACAAGCCTGTCAGAGATCTTGATCTCATGGCAGCAGGCACTGTGAAAAACACAATGTTAAGAGGCTTCTCAGGCTCCCAGTAAATGAGAGGAAAAGGGTGGGGGGTGGGAGGTGTCAAGTCTAAGACATTTGTCAGTCTAAGAAGAGCATCCCTGTTCTGGGAACCAGTGAGTTTGGCCATTGCAACTGTATTGTAGACTGGCACATTATCTGTTTTAACCTAATCTGTTAACACCAAATTCAGTTGATTTTCTAAGTCAAATGCATGAGCTCACTCTTCACCACCAGGAATATTCCTCCTAATTCAGGAATCACTGTTACAGTGCAGGTAGCTATGTCACCACAGGGCACCCACTGCAGCTACTAAAGTTTGCACCAGTTATGAATTTATCTGTCTATCTCTGGAGCCATTATTTTTTTCCAACAGAGCACTCTTCTCCCAGTGAAATATATGCCTTTTTAAACTCATAAGAAACATTTACCAGAATAATTGATCTTTTTCTCTGAATGCTACCAAAATAAAAAAAAGAAAAAGAAGTCAGACAGAAAAATGAACTAGGTCTGCCCTGGCTGGCCCCTGATGGAAATTACAGAGAGAAATGTTTTAATTGCCAAAAAAAGTTCCTTTTGCCAAAAATCATGTCTTTATGGAGCTTGTCAGGAGTTTTCAGTTTCTGTCCAAAAAGCTGCCAGAATGAAATCCAATCACTAATGACAGCAGGATTAAAAGTGCACAGACTGGCAGTCTGAATAGCAGTTTATAATAGAATGAAAATGTTGTGGATTTCACATAGTTGATTCATTACAAACTTTTTTATAGGACATAGATTTTGATATGAAATGCCCATCATTTTATCTCGTGTCATTTCCTGAATACATGGAAAATGTTGTACTGGAATACTGAAAACCTGAAGTATTACTCAAAGTACATTTCCTTTTCTCTAAGGACATTTGAACAGTTAATAAAATTAATTAGACATGGGTATTATTTGAAATACAACAATGTTTGATTCCTTCCCAGTCTGGAACACTGACCTTGATTCATACATTTACCCAGGCTTCTTTACACTCTGTTCTCTACAAGAGGGGGCAATGCAAAAGGACTATAGCAGTGCCCTGCCATGTGCTAGCACGTCTCTAAACCTTGAATGGATTTTAAGAGGCAACTCAAAGTAATTAGCTAAGTATTGAATGATATTAGTTTGCAGCATATAAAAGTGGAATGCACTGCATGAAGACTTCATAAATATGATCTATAGAAAGAGGTAGTATGGAAGTTAGATAGTTCTGTTTTCCGCATCTTTAAATGCAGGAATTTCTGACCAGCAGAACAATTGAGATTTTGAGCATGTGAAAGAAGTTTACACCTCAACAGAGTATTAAACCTTCTTCCTCTCTTTGGTGACTATTACCTTAAGTTAGCTAGACTGAGGTTAGAGGTACACCTGTCTGTGCAGCATTTTTACTCATTCAGCTGCACATGTATGCACATGCATGCACACAAACACTCAGAGCAGCTCTTAGCTCCTCAGCCCTTCAGCACAAACACTTGGGGCCAAGAAGATCCCACATGCAAACTTTGGAAAAGATGTGTCAACCCTTCACTACTGTTAGAAGCTGATCCATTAAATAAAGCACTATTTCAGAATCTGGATCAGAGTTGTCAGGATAAATTCCAACATGAACCACCGTAATAGAGCTGCACTAGCATAAATCAGCCAGTCAGGTATATTTTGGCATTTTATAAATTCAGAGCTTAATACAAGAATCTAAGTAGCGCATCTCCTTCATTCATCCATGGAGCAGCAATGTCACTGCATATTTACCTGCATGTACACTGAAGTCAACTATTTAGCTTAAATACAAGATTAATTTTACCCACAATTTAAATTCATATTTTAATAGATACCTCAAGTATGAGACCCTCCTGAAGAGAAAAAGCTATACCTTGTAACAGTAGTACATCAAAAAGTTTGGAAATGAAAGCATGCACTTTTTGGCTGTTTTACTGAAAACATTTGACACTTTTCTTGTCCCTGTCACATCAGAGTTAATGCCCGTGGATTTTATTAAATTTGTTCCTTTCATGTGAATGTTCAAATCACATCTTTGATATGTCTTATTTTATGCATTATATGTATATAATACAATAAGGCACAGGGACTATTATTTTGCATTTGTAACAGAAAAATGTGAAAAGTTCTTGATGTAGTTATATTGTTCCTTAATACCCTCTGAGGCACCATTGTCTTTAGTGGTAATGTATTCATGTTCACTATACCCCTTGATTAAAGACAAGCACTGTTTGGATAGGACACAGTGGTGGTTTTGACACAGAAGTGTTAAAAACTAAGAACCAAAATGAAAAATAGTGTAACTAATACGTTTGGACCACATTGTGTCTGCATTTCTTAAGCATTCTACTGCTAACAAAGTGTTAACCGAGGAGATTGGCAAGCTATTCTCCCCCCATGATATGGATAGTAAACTGATGAAGATCAGAAATAAATCAGTGCTGAACAGCAAGACATCCACTAAACCCAAGAATATTAATAAAGACTTATCTGTTCATCTTCAAAAGTATACCTCCCTCTCTCCCCCACAAAACCCTATAACCAAGAGCTCCTTTTCCTCAGAAGCAGATTTTTGGGAGATAACATTGATTAGTGTGAGAAATTATTGCACAGGTTGATGAAAGCTCTATATAAACATGAAAGGTCCTTTGAGCTCCATTAAGAAGAATCTCAGCTGCTCTGAAAAGTTTGAAAAGAAATAAAAAGACAAAGCCCTTGCTCCCTTCATGTCAGTTGGACTGACAAAAAAAAGCTATGATGTGCTATACTCTGGGGACACAAAAGTTTTGGGCCCTATATTTCAAAGCACTGAAGAAAACAAGATGAAATATTCTTCATGAAGGCTGTAAGAATTTATTCCTTAAAAATCATGAAGAGATGGAGGGTAACTTTGAAGTTTCTCCAAGAGACATAAATAAGCACCAAACAAAAACCAAACAACAACAAAAACCTTTATGATGCCCTCACCTTTTTGGAAATTCTTATTCAGCAGCAGAGTTGTTTTCAACTCAGTAGACAGTTTCATCTTCTCTCTGTTTATTACTGTGATTACTGCCAAAGAAAGACAGAGGTTCCTTATTTCTGTTTTCAAATGGGAAAAAATCATCGCAGAAACTGCATCTAAGAATATGCAGAACTGAGGTGGCTTTAAATAAGCAATTGGTATTAAATATACCAATACATCCAGTAATTTCAGTTTAGAAGTGCTATACAAATCCCTTGTTTATATTCATCTAGTCTAAACTAGAACCGTATGTTTTCAATAAGGAACTTTGTTTTTTCTCTTCACTCTTCTACATGCTTTAATTATTTTAATGACAGTAACACATCTTCCACCTTGGAGCAGATTTTGGCAGATGATGATTTTGCTGAGCAGTGCCATAATGCCAGTCTACTATGACATTTATAAGTAATGTTTGCTGTTACTTATTGTTATTTTACATTAAACTTCCCGAAATCATTTGACCAATCATACACACCTAGTCTTATAATACTAGGAGAATAACAGCTGTCAAGAGATTTCTTCTTTTTCTAGGCCTGTCAAACTAATCAGTTGACTACTGTTAGGAGATGTCAAATACAGTTTTTGGAAAAGTGATTAAAAAAAATAGAAGTGACAAAGTGATCCAGATACTTTACTGTTATAACAGAATAAGTAATAAGAATCCTTAGCAGAACTTGTCCTCAGCCATCCTGTTCAAGCAAAGCATTTTCTATTTATCTCTTCGTTGCAATACCATGAAAGACAAGTCTGACACACGAAAACCATCACAGCTAAAGAGTACTGATCTTCTGCCTATCTTCTAGATTGTTGATGTCTCAACTGCATTACTTGTTCCACGGAAAACACTTTCCTTCTCCCATCTTACTTGAAAGGGTGTGTACTAGAAATGAAGACCAAAGAGTAATAATTGTTTTTAAAATAAAAATGAAAGACAATATTTTAAGCATTTGTCAAAGACTGATCTTGTCAAAACCAAATGTGTAGGGCAATGCAAAAGATACTGCCTTGATTCAGCAAAGAATTCTTTTCCTACATAGAAGTGACTGGCTGTCATTACTGTATGATTAGCCATTAGCTTAGCCATTATTGCATGACTAGCATCCTGCAACTCCTCTCTTTCAAAACTATTCAGAGACGTTTAAGTAAAAAGTCTTGATTTATACATCTGAACTGACCTAAAATTATACATATAGGAAAATCTTTTTTCTCAAAGTGTTTTGTCAGAACTATCTCTCTTCCCCTGCCCCTTATCCCACACCTTTTTTCTTAGGAAAATTCAAGTCCCACTTCAGTCAACATAAGATTTGGCTTTGACCTTGATGGAGCCAGGATTTCAACCCTAAAGGGTCAGAAAAGGAAACTAAAGAAGTATTAACCTCATAATTCTCAGTCTGAAAGACAGACAGAAAAATAGATTAATGGAGTCTCAGCTTGCCATTAACCAAGATAACGTATTAAGCAGAGAAAGAGACAATTCCATGCACTGTACTTTCCATTATTAATCAAAAGATGGACCACCATAGGAAAATAATTGAAAATTTAGCTTAAAGGGAGAGTGGTGGGAGGAAGAATAACATTAAATTCAATTGAGTTATTCTCTTATCCATCAAAGAAATGTCTGAATATGTTGTCTATTTCAGTCTGGTCTATTCCTTGGCCTTTCAGGTTTTTTTTACACAGTTCTCATCCTTAACAGTTACAACTTGTACACAAGACAGAAACTATTCATACTGATCTTACTGAAACTTACTGCCACATTTTTTCACATCTGATTCAATTCTCTTGTCCATTTGCTCCCGGTGTATACTGTGCTTTTGTGTTATTCCTCCGTGCACATTTGAAAATTAAAGTAACTGGAAAGGTCACATTCTTTTTTTCTATGAGAAATCATTTTTGCTAGCTACAAATTGCCATTTCCCTATCTAGGGAAAATCCCAAAACAAATTCTGAGAACATTTCTAAAAGGATTTAGAAATAATCATAATTAATTGTCTAATTGCCATTTCACTTTCAGAATTAGTAATCTGCTATAGTCCCAATTTTGCCAAACCCTCACTGACTAAAAATAATATTGCTCATTCAAACAAGCAGAGAAAGCACTTGGAACAGTGTACCCAGTGCATCAAAGAATCGGGTCAATTTTCAGGCTCTGCTGTACTTACTTAATGGCAATTAAAACGACCAATTAGTCTCTTGTCATTCAGTGATTGATCATTTGCAGGCACAACACATTATTTAGCTATTTGCAACTCTTTCAGGGACTCACAAGGTAAAGAGAGATGACTGTTTATAAAAGGCTTCCACTCTGTAATGTAACTCTAGAGGGTACACAAATACACTAAAGAGAAAATGGTAGTAGAAACAATGGGCATTTTAGAAATGAATGTGTCAGTCTCTGCTTTCCACTACAGTGCAAACATTATCAGAGATATGCAATCATACCTGCCACATCATTCTATTAAGACCAAATAATCTTATTTTCTAAGGACATAAATGCAGCTCCTCTGAGTACTAGTCAAGCACAAGTCACACAGTTCATCACAAGAAGTTTCCTCTACCAGTCGGAACACAACTTCCAGCAGACTCCAGCACAGATCTATAGATTCACACACATCTCTTTCCAATGGCAATTATCTCTGTACCTCATATATACACTTTCAGTCTTACTACAGCTGAGGAACAGATGGTCTGCCTACTTACTTGTTTTTTAAATATGTGATATAGCCTTTTTAAATCCAAGGCACTTAAAATGAACTAAGATAATACTGAAGCACAGAGTGGATTAACACTTGTATTAGGGTCTTTCAGCATGAAGAATATAGTAACAGAGCCACAAGCGTTCTTCAGGTAGAAAGTAGTTGTCTCTTGTAAACCAGTTCTTTTGTTATACTCCACTGATTGTATTGATGAGTTCTCCATTAACTGTAACAGGAGCTTAGATATTAGCTCACATTTACATAGCTACATGCAGAAACCTTTATTTGTGTTTTAACATGGAGCTGTTTCCATCTTATGACAGCTGAGCACTTTAGTCGTGCCCTGCAGTGACAGAGTCCCTCTCCTGTCTCCTTCTATTTCCTCCCTACACCTTACCAGAAAAGGGCGGTGGCCTGCCTGAGGGTTTATCAAACGCAAGCTCTTGTTGGGCAAGTGTCATATCCAAGCCTCAGGGGCTTTAGTAGTTCTGCAGCGGTTATTTACTGTTTCAGCAGCTTTGCACAAGGGTAAGGATAATTACACTCAGGCAGTCTTGTTGCCAGACAGGCATACCTGCCTCCTGCAAGCACTTGAGCACCTCAAAGGCACTGAACAGTGTTTCACTAGGCCTTCAAAATGATCTAATGTGCAGTAAACATGTTAGTGCCTTTTTTTTCACGATCATCTCAACACTGCAAAAAGCCAGTTCTCTCTGTAAAGCTCAAGCTAGATTCTCCCAGTCACCATCATCACTGTATCCAAGCACAAGATACGTCAGGAGAACTTTTGAGATGACAAACGTTTTGAGCACTTGTCCCAACATGGTACTTACTTGCCGGCTGAGGTTAAACCACGACCATTTGTACTACCATTTGGCATAACAGGACTGTTTAAGTAATAGACTAGTCAGCACAACCTGGAGACAAGACCTTGGACTGCATGATAAATAGCATCGTGATGCCAAGGGAGAAAAGATGACTATGCTTAGACTTAGTAGACCTAAGCACCAAAGTGTAACAGCTTAAGGGACTGATCATTCTGAATAGGTCAAGCCTTACAATGAGCAAGGGCCTGCTGTCAGTGATGTAGCCCATGTGGAGCAATGGATCTGAAATCACCTGGTTTGTATTTCATTGCTATTTGTGCAATATACAGTCATCCAACTTGCCTGTCACACCACTCATCATGCCCAGAAATAGGGTCCTTGTTGAGCTATTTTTCATTTTCAGCTGTTTCACTGCAATAATACGATCTTATGAGACATTTTAAAATAATGTTTTCATATAACAACCTTAGTTTTTAATTTCTGCTTTCAGTCTCCAAAGAAAGAATGGTCATTCTGTAACGTAATAAGAGCTATTTACTGGTATCAAAACCACAGACTTACTGTAAGTTAGTTATACAGCATTCAAAATACAATGTAGTTCTTCTCTTTTTTTTTTTTAAGCCCCAAATAATTTATTGTCATAATCACATCAGCACTGTCACAGTGTTAAGAAAAAGAAGGAACAAACTGTTGAAAAGCAGACTGTGAAATACTTGTAAGTTACTATTTAAATTGCTGTTTAATAGATCAAGCTAGTGGCTAAATGCAATTTAAGTCTGACTGGCAGTTTAAGTGTCCTTTTCTTTTTTACTGATTTATACCTTCTCTTTTCCGACTCAGGCTCCCCAACGACGCACGTAAACACTCACTAGTTCACATAATGGTACTGACTGCTGAAGATCAGAATTTCATCTCTTATTTTCACTGCAGAAAGAGGCAGAGTCTTTCTTCCATGTCTGTTTGGAGAATCTACCCACCTAGCTTCATCTTGTACAGCAATGTAAGGTTTGGGAGGTAAGCCCCCCCCACCCCCAACAACAACAACACAGGAAAAACCCAAATCCCACATCCCAAAGAAATACAAGAAAACTCAGATCTCAAAATCCAAACCCTTTAATTTCTAAGCACATAAGAGGCATGCTTTTTGTCTGGGCCTGCTATTTTCTAGTTTGGATTAAATGAGACTAACTTTATTTACAGTACATACCTGCAGTTTGATCCAAAGCTTTTCAATATCCATGGATTCACTCCCACTGCCACCCCCACCAGGATCTGAATCAAAGCTTTTCTGAAGCTCTCAAGCCAGTGCTGTCCAAGCCTTGCCAGCTCTGTCTGGACCCAAACCTTTACAGATTAATCCAACCTCCTCAACTCTGTAGATGTCACTGGGGAAGCTTGACTTCTCCAAACTAAATCTGTCTAACCTCTTGAAACACTTATCTGGGCTCCCAATTTGATGTGACTGACACATCTCCAAACTGACAATTTTCTGCAGTCCCCCCCATTGCTCCATATACCACTTTGTCGGGGGTACAGAAGATCAAGAAGACCTCTTCATACCACTCAAACTACACAATGCACCCACCCCAAAGTCACTGGGATAAACAAGAAGTAATATACAGAAAAACGTATTGGTTTTAGAAGCCCTCCTGTCTGGCACAAATTATCCTCCTTTAATTATGATGAAGAAGCTGTGCTGGTGCTTATCAATTTACTCATCACAGAAGTCAGCATTGGCCATAAAAGCATTTATCAATTTATATGGATATAACAGTGAAACAACATGACAGAGAAAATAATGCTGAAAGGCACTCTGTTTTTAAATTTACCTGGCCTTACTGTTGAAGTAGTGCTGACATGGTGTCACAGGATGGGAGGAGAGAAATGGATTCTCATTTGGTTTACACTACAAAGGGAATGTTTTTCATATATTCATCAGTCCAACCTCTTTCAACATACTTCACACAGGAAGATTCTAAGGAAAACTGGATTTTCAGAAGTGAGTAGAGACTCCTAAAGCAGACTTACTGACAAAAAATACTTCCGGTCAGTTCCTCATGTATTTTAAAGTTTCTTTTCCTCCAAACATTTATTTCAGCTTCTTTTCTCCCTTCTTATCTTACTCCTCCTTACCCTCTCCAAAAGTTCCCATCCTCTCAATTGCAGCAAATGTTAAGCCAGTTGTTTGAGTGATTGCATGCTAAAGGAGGAGAAAGAGTCTAGGGAAGGTTGATACAAGGGATAAGGGATGCTGTCAGAAGGAAGAAAAAGAAAGGGGAACTTCTAAATTTGATTCTAAAATGTTACACTTATTGTCTGCAAAATTAATCTATGACGTTTAATTTTATTTACAGATCCAATAACATGATCAAACAAACTGAATTTATACTAATCGTAACCAGTCATATTTTGTTCACTATATGTGGCTTTTTCTGGTTAGAGCATGTACATGTAAAAGCATATTTGCATTTTTTACACTTGAATTTTCAATAAATATCTTTGCTCTGTCCCTAAACTTGCTGCATTCTGATGGCATAGTAGGGACTGTCTCTTGTAGCTTCTTGTGCAATCAAAAAAGTTTCCAGTTATCCTTCAGGTTTACACTGTAGCATGTAAACTCCCTTTATGATCCTTGATTTTTCTACCACCTAATACCTTGGCAAGCATTCCACATTTTCTTGAAAGCTATTTCCTTTCTTAAGCAGACAACCTAAATTTAGTAAATCTGGGATGCTGATGACCTCTACTCCTATTTATCCACAATTAGGTAATTCCACAATCACTTTCAGGGCTCTTTCACCAAGTTATTTGTCTTTGTGTCACTGTGTTATACACTTGGAATGAACTGTTGTCTGCCTGACTATCCAGATCTTGTCTGGAAGAACAGACCTATCAGACCTTTTAACATCAACGTTATTCAATCCTAAGTCAGACACATTGGCTGTTAGGAAGAGGCCTTAAGCATTTTAACCTTATAACATGTGAGCACAGTTTGATACTGAGCCGGTTCAACCTTTTTTTCCCTCCCACTCTCTCTTTCCTCAGTGTATAAAACCAGATCCCAGATTTGCAGTGCTCAACCAAAAACCAGAGAGATTTTGCTAAACCTATA
>JAOEHY010005183.1:24308-34467 GCA_025447955.1 Psilopsiagon aurifrons
AAGGCCAGGTTGGACAGAGCCTTGGGTGGCATGGTTTAGTGTGAGGTGTCCCTGCCCATGGCAGGGTGGTTGGAACTTGATGATCTTAAGGTCCTTTCCAACCCTAACTATTCTATGATTCTATGATTCTAAGGTACATAATATGAAGCAATAAAGAACCACTTAAAGTCAGTGCCCACTGTGGCGTGAGTATGCTCAAAGGCATGGCATTTGTGGGGGCTAAGATTGAAAACTAGGGTCCTGTGAAAGTCTGAAAGATTTTGAATCCAAACGAATTCCATTCAGATACCCAATAACCAGCTTTTAAAAGAGGTGCACAGGATCCTGACAATCACTATAGGGTAGCCGGAAGAGAAGTAGTGGAATAGAATAACTTGTGCACTATAAACCTGTCTGGATATTTCTGGCATTATTATGAAATTAAAGTTATATTAAAATGAAACACTTCACTATTTAGCTTTCTGTCTGCCTGGCAGGTTTTGCTGCATAAATCTAGTTGGAGAAAATTGGCCCATTTGAATTGGACATTGGATATGGCATTTCTGCACCATTAAGTAAATGGCTTCATGTTTTTTTAATTGTTTCCCTTGCATATAATTTTTAAGCAACCTTATAAAAATGTTTTCCTTGTTTCACTCCCCACTGAATTAAGAATGCACGTGAATAGTTGCCAGTTGGCCTATGCAGTAGTCATTCCAGCAGGCAGCAATGAGAAAGTACAAAGTGGTATTTGGAAGAACTACCTTTCTTTGCAAAATGCACTAGGCTTTGCATAGTTTGAAAGACATGCCTTTTGCTCCCTGCAGACCACTTCAGCTTGAGAAGAAAGAAGAATTTCTTAACCAGTGAACATAAAGGATAAACATAAGTTTTGCATGGACTACTTGTGATCTGCTTCACAAATAAACAAACTTCTGCTATTTCATTGAAATTTAAGTGACTTATATTCTCCAAAGATCTTGACTATGCATGAAGATAGAAGTCTCTTGTTGCTCTGAGGCATGTGTGGTATTTATTTCTCTCCCTGTCCCCTTCAAATTCTGCCTTCCTCACCAACGTACCAGCACATACACATATCTATCAACAAACTGGTGACTGCCATGTAATTGTTTAGTTAAAGCTGTTTTTTAGGGAATTAGGGGGGAGTCACATCATCATGCTGACAAAGAAACTATTTGAGATGAGATAGAAGGAAGGACAATGACCAAAATATTCTGTACTGCCAGGTTGTCAGACAAAAGCCATATGAAAAGGTGCAAGCGCTGCTTCCATCCTGTCAGGGGAGGAGAGAGAGGGGAAGTAAATTCCTGCTAGAGCTGCACTCACTGTTGATGTACCTAAAGCTGTTCAAAGTGAGCAGATAAGGAGACAGCTATTACATTTCATTGTATTAAAAAAAAAGGCAAGCAGTTTTCAAACAGAAGGTTTGTCAGATGAGGTTAAAAAGGAAAAACAAGGAGGATGGCTAGAAGCGAGCACGGGCAGGATGGTTACACGGTGTAATTGAAGGCACAGGCATTGGGCTGGACTGCAGAAGCTCCCTGCCCTGCCCCACCGACCCCCTGCCTGGGGGTATGGAGGCTCCCCGGGGCCCCCAGGGCCACCAAACAATCACTGGTTTGTTGCAGGGACTGGCTGCCTGTGGCCACCAGGCCCAGCTGGAACAACACTCCCCGCTCCCAGACTGGCCTGGGGAGCTCCTCCACTGGGTATCACCAGGCAAGCCTACAGGAAGCGTGAATAATTGAAGGGGGTTAGCAAAAAAATTAAGGAAAGAAAAGGCTCACAACTAATTTTCCACTCTGCTGCTCCCTGATGCTTTCAGATCTTGGGTCGCCTCAAAAGACATCCACACCCCAGGACCAAAGCTCAATCCTGGCCCCAGCAGAAGAGCAGGAATCTGAAACTGATTTTTAGGAGTCCCTGCCACATAGGATCACCTCCCTGCTCTGCCCAGCTCCTCACTCAGTGAAGCTGATGTACTTGTGAGCACAACAGGGAGAGTGCAGTGCCACAGGGTACACACACATCTGCCCCAGTGCTCCATCTTGAGCAAGTCAGGGATGTCCTGAAAACCTCCCAGCTACAGGCACCATCGGTTTCTCCCATCTTTCATGAAGCTCCACATGGCAGTTGCAAAAGCTGCAAGAGAGACACCAGGGAAACCTGGAAAAGACACCTTTTATAATGATCTTTCCTCATTTCTGCTTTTGAGGATTTGGTTTCTTTCAGTGTGCTCTGGACTGTGTCATCTGGCAGGAGTTGGCTTTGTCTAGATCTAATTGTTTTCTCAATTAAGCCTAGAGAGAGAAACATTTTCCCCCTTGGCTCCCTAGGCTCATTTTAAGAAGATAATTTAGTGGCTTAATTTAGTGACATTAAAATTAAATTTTAACTTCAGTTTTTTTCCCCCATGCTGAGGTGTGCAATGAATAATTTCCCCCCTGGGAGGAGTGAATTTCTCTCCTGTTTTACCTTAGTGAGGAAGACACTGGGGAAGAAGGAATCAAGAGGTGAGTTGAAAAAATTGATCTTTTAATGTTTGGATCCTGATTCACAGAATTAAGACCAGGCTAAGAAAAATACAGGTTAATCTTGATACCCCAACATGTAATCGAGAGCTGCCACCAGACTTCTACACAGACCAAGCTGTGAGGAAAAAAACAAACGGTGAAGATATTTTTTATCATGTTTCGAAACACAACACCCTGTGACCCTTTTTAATACTAGAGTGGGTAGGCCAAGGCACAGGTAGCACATTCCTGTCTTTCCTGGCTTCACTTCTGAAGGTGGTAGGGCTGTGAAGGGCTGGGTGGAAAGGCAGATCTCCCAGTCAGCTCCCTGTCACACCAAAGGCTTCCAAATGAAGTAGAATAGCATTGTTTAGCTGACTCAGACTATTTAGTTTTACCACTCCCCTCTTTATGTCCTGTCTCTTGTTCCTCTCACACTGAACCTTCCTCCCTCCCTTTCCACCATCCTCAGCACTGTCAGTTCCTCAGCAAGACTCCGCACAGCAGCCAACAGAGAGGTCCTGGACCCACCATCACAGAGAAATCCCATGGGTAACTGGCCATCCTTGCATAAATTCTGGTCCCTCAGACAAGCTTGGTCATTTGAAATTAATAATTTCACCGGGATTTGCACAGTGTCCTGGAAATTTCCAGTCTGGAGATGCTGCTGATCACCCAGACCTAGTGCTAATCTCTGCTGTGATTGATGGTTTTTAACGAGTCTGAAAACCAGGGGAGGAGAGCACCAGTCTGGAGGAGCAAGCAAAGGGAGCAGCAAAGCCATCCATTCACTGCTTCTTCACAGAAGGACTGGAATTTTCAGGGGATATATACTGTTATAAATTACTTTTCTGGATCCTATTCAGACCCCCTTTCCTGTGCTTTGCACAGACAAATCTGTTTACTGCAGCTGATGTCAGTGTGAACTTTGTGTCACAAGTACGTTAGGAACATTGAATAGAGCCTTTTGTTCCGATATTCATTCTTATTTTTCAAAACATAAAGTGACACTTCATAAGCAAATGAAAAAACAGCCTTAGAAAAAGCTGGTGAAGAATTAACCTGTCAAAAAGTCTGTTAAAATCTGTTAAAGGATAGCAATTACATTAAGAAAACTAGCACCTGAGAGTCGAAATCAAGTGTTGTGGTTCCACTAGTACTGCTGTCAAAGAACTGTAAAACACTGAAGTGACAGCTATGTTCTAAAAAGCACATATATCGATCACCAAATTTGTGAACTAGAAGATTTAAATTTATTGGGCAATTATTATTTTTTTTTTTGTAATGCAATTCAGAAAATGTAGATGATTTTTACTTTCTGCCTTACCTGAGTCTTTGCATATATTTTTTAAACTTTAAGACTACTACTACAGAATTATAAGCAATTTCATCTAAGAAACTTTACCTCTTAAATATGTGCCTCATCATATATCCATTCATTTCCCTCTCCTCACTCTATGCAAAAGTTCCTTTTCACACCTCACATCTCCCACACACAAGCCCTCATTCGTACCTCACACACTGATGTAACGAACAGCAGATAAATGGCAAGGCAAGCTTTTTCTTGATGTCAAGAGTGAAAAGCATTTTAAAAATTCTCACTAAGGAATGTAATATATTTGATCATTTTGATGCCCTAATATTTTAGAAACAAAGGCATTTAAGTTACATTTTAAAACCTTATTTTACATTTTACTAACTGAAATTACTGTTTTCTAGAGAAGTTTTCCTCAAAAGTTGGATAATTCACAATGAATCCCTTCAGCAGTTAATAGATTCTTTTTTTTAACTAAGAAAAAAAAGTAATTGCCTAGAGAAAAATCTGTAACACTATTCCTTCATAATTCTGTTTGTCAATCTCGCCTGATCCCGCTTAGGGCCAGTTGTACTTTATTTCTAGGTGTGATTCTAGAAATGATACCCATCAACATTTGAAATTGAAAGTCTAATGCTCAATGCTGCTTTCAGACTTCACTGCATAGCCTGAGCCCATTTTGTGTTGAGTGCTGCACAGAAAATAAGAGGCAAGAAGTTCATATCCAGTACGGCCCTTCAAAGGAGCCCCCCGAGATGGTTCTGCCCCGTACATACAGCCTTTGAATCAGTAGTGAAGGATTCAGAGCTGCAGTGAGGCCTCTGAAATGCTTTTCAAATATTTTTACAAGAAATTGAGAGATTCTGTCCTTGAGAATTCCATGTGCCTTGCGGAGGGCTCATAAATAAACAGCTTTCAGGATAATGTTTCACACTTCAGCAAACTCAAGAAAGGAGAATATTTTACTCCAACGATTTCTAAGGAAAAGAGTTCCTTACAGAGCCTCATAAAATACAAAAGTGCTTTTTATCAAGCTTTGCCTCCATATGACTGTGTTTCCTTTGGTGTGAATTAATTACCTGTATTCTTCAGTCACTTCAATCACCCTAGTCATATATGTACCTATGACTTTATTACTGAGTTTTCAGTGTTTGCTGGTTCCACCCTCACCCCTTTCCTAAAGTGTTTTTCAAACCTCTCAACACTTCTTTTCTGGGTTTTGCTTGGTTTGGAGTACTGGGTTTTTTTTCTGGATTTGTGTGTTTTTTAAACATTTCCTGTTTCTCTTGATTTTGAATTCATAGATCCATCAGAATAGCAGAAAATGCACCATAGTCACAGATCACACAAACATCTGTTCCCACTGGGAATGAACAATATGCTGATCAAAAAGGTCCCTTCTCATGAACTTATAGTTTAAGCAGCAGTTTCAGGGAACACTACAGAAAATGCCCACTGCAAAAATTGCTGATTGTCTGCTTAAGCTCTAATTTTGCCCAAGCTATTTGATCTCTACTGCTATAAGAGAAAAAATGGTTTATGCCTCACCTTGTTATATTATTTAAGAAACCTCTATGCAACGCTTGATGATCCCTTTCAGTGCACTGTGGTCTCTGCTCAGGGGTCCAAGCTAAAAGTTCTGAATGACTTGTATCCACTTTTTATCAGATTCTAAATCAGGTTGAAGTTATGAGAGCTGTGTTTTTCTTTGCTGCATACTGCTGCTTCTAGTGGGGTTTCCTGACAACTTCTCAGCTCCTACTTCAGGCTACCTATGAAATGCACAGAAATGTGCTGTGGGGATCAGCTGGCAGCTTTTTTCCTCTAGGATTAAAATTAACAAAAACCATTAATTATTTCTGACCAAACCCAAATGTTTAATCTAACCATGAGGGAAGTCCATGGCAAATAAATGTGACAACATATTGTTTTGTCTTGTTCTTTTCTTTTCTGCTCTTTCCAGTTTTACGTTCTATAGTTTAAAATCTCTTCAAACTATGTTGTTCCATTACTGTGGGATGATATCTGCATATTACAAGCAGCTGCCCACTTCTTTACATTAAGGTATAACTTGTGGGTTCATACCTATGTCACTGCAGATATCGCAATCCTAATTAACAAGTAACAATAAAGCTATTTGATTCTTTCATGTTATAGATAAAAACTACAATATTTCTTCCACCATTTTAACATTGTTCTGCAAATAATATTTTTCCACCCTATTGAGATAAAAATTTAATTCTGAACCAAATATTTTATTCAAGTAATCTAAGTTTCTGGATTGCTCTGCTAATTAAAAATTCAGTTCAATAAATTATATCTTGAAATATTTTTATTTTGTGAATTAAAACTGGGTTGGTTTAGTTTGTCAAATTGGTATTGTGAAGTTTTCTCATATTCTTTGGAGATTTTTTTTTTCCTATTCAGGATCCTTCACCAAATTCAGGACACAGACCAAACACCAAGGATATGACCCATGGCCACAGCATGTACTTTTAAGCTGTGGCTAAATCTTTCTGGAGGTATTTTCACACTTTCCCCCATCCATGGGTGAGCTATAAGAGAGATATTTGACAGAAAATAATAGTTTAAATTGAAGAATAGAGTTGTTGAAACCAGTGGCATCTCATAGGGACAGAGCAAGGCTTCCCAGGGATGACTCTGATGACAGTGAAGTTTAAAAGAGAAATGGGGGTTTTCAGTAACTTGGCAGCTTGCTTGTCTGTTTTCTAAATGACTGCTATATTCATACTCTGTTTTACAGGTATGATAGGGTTGCTTATGACCCTGAACATGCATGAGAATTTGGAAAACCTGCCTGAAGCTCCTTTTCTCCCTTAACCCACTGCTGGGATGCAGAGCAGGGAGAGGGGCGATGGGGGCTGCTGCGATGGAGGTTGTCACCATCCTGTCACCCAAGGTAGGGCGAAGGACCACTGGTGCGGTGGTGGCTTCGGCTGGCTGGCTGACCTCCCCCTGACTCAGGGCAGGCAGAAACAGAGAGATTTTGTGCTACAGCAGAGCCGGGCCTTCCCGTGACCCGGGCGAAACCCTCCAGCCGCTTTCCCACAACGCTGCGCCAAAGCCTGGCTGCAGCTCTCCGTTTATTTTTTCAGGTGAGTAGAGGCTGTATCAAGTACTGGTTTCTCAGTTGCTTTTAATTAGGCTTCTGGAAGCCGCCCTTTCATCTCAGGCGAAGCCTGCGTCACTTTGCTCCAGCTATTTTCGGTCCTAAAGCCGCGGGTTTGCTTTTATGCGGCTAATTGAAGGCACACGGGAAAGCAGAAAAGGGCTAATCCCAACGATCTGAGATGTTTTACAGTTAGGGTAAAACCACACGTTTTTTAGCTGCAGAGAACCACTTTCTAAATTTTAACCTCATAACCGCTTCCCTGAGGGGAATCAGAATGGCTCATGGGAGAAACTGGCTGCAAAGACACGGGAACCCCATGGGGTCCTGCATGCTGTATGGGAAGGTCGAGCAGGTGATGGAGAGCTGATGTGATATAATCGACCATCTTTGGGTTTAAACTCCTGCCCTTCTGGTCAGCTCCTCCTTATCTCCCAGGTAAGCAGGCGAAGAAAACTGAGGGAATTTCCAACAACTTGCCAAACACTTTCAAGGCGCAGTGCAGGGACAATCAAAGCATGTGACTGCCATTAAGATCAATGGACTCCTATGGATGGGAATTGCCTTCATGTTTGAAAATTAAGAGATAAAAAGTATTTCACCCCTTACAGGAGATATTCGTAGTTACTGTCCAAGTTTTTTGGCTATAACAGCTCTGCCATATGTGGCCTTGGCATTCATCATTGTCCTGCTCAAATCTGGTGCATGACCATGACACCTTGGTGCACGGAAGGAAGGACATCAGTACTTTGTAGCTGCTGCAAGTTGTGGTGCATTACTGCCTGTGTTGCCACATGTTGCTGTGTGTTGTGTGTTGCTGTTCCTCCAAAATGCACATCCACCTGCTCCCCCAGCCAGACACACGCATCTGTGAGGCAGCTCCTGAGGACTCCTCTGCTGCTGAATTGCTGAATGCAGCACACCTTATGAACAATCATCACTAACAAGATATCTTATCATCTCTGTGTTTCTCAGCACATGAAGAAATAGTTGTAATGACAGGTTTGGAGCTATGCTTACAGACACAAAGACTTTAGAGGCAACTAGGTGAAAGTTGGTGCAAATGTTCTTGAAGTAGATGTACTGGGTATGAGTTTATACCTGAGTCTGATACTCCAGAAACACCTTCTCACACCAACAACTGTTTGCAATCAGTCTGTCACCCCATGATGTAATAATTCATTTTCTCAGTAAAGCCACTGAAGTGCATAAGGTCTTCTGACAAGTGCTTCTCCCATAACATCAGTGTCTGATACTTCGTAACCAGCATTTCTCAGTGAATTTTGAGGCAGGTAACACAGAGCAATACTCTTGTATTGATTTTTAAACACACACACATATATATATATATAAAGAATATATATACATGTATATATACCAGTATGTACACCCGTACCTACATATATACACATATATAAACAACAATTCGCAATCATGAAAACATACTGCTACTGGGCATGTAGGTAGCAATATGTTCTGTGTAACAGTTGAATGAACAGCACATGCAGTTAGAAGCAGAAATCCCTCCACCTCAAAAAGTGACAGTGCTATGAACTGCCAGAGAAGGCCCACAAAAAAGTTGAAGAAGCAGCCATTTTCTGCTCTGATTGTTCCACAGGCTTTTGATAGCTTCTGGATTAATGTTTGTTTTTTCTGGTTAGCTGGTGTAGTGCACAACACATTAAGCAGTGAAGAAGTGCAATGAACGAGAGAGATCAGAGATATCACTTGTGAGCTGGGCTGTGGAAAGGGCTCCAAGTTTGGGTACTTTTCTTCCTTTGGCAGTTCAGAGACCTGTGGGAATTCAGGAAAGAGACAAGTTTATGTTCACTTCACACTGACTAAGTTATCTAGATGAATGGATGAAGTCTTGCTGCCTTTTAAGTTAACCCCACACTCTATACATACCATGGGACAAACTTTTCCTCTCTAGAACATGGATGCAATCTCATGAATCATGGTGCTGCATGGAATCATAGAATGGTTTGGGATGGAAGAAACCTTAAGGATCACCCAGTTGCAACACCCTGCCAGGGGCAGGGACATCTTCCTCTAAAACCAGGTTCCTCCAAGCCCCATCCAACCTGGCTTTGCATACTGCCAGGGATGGGGCAGCCACAGTTTCTCTGAACAACCTGTGCCAGAGCCTCACAACCCTCACAGTGAATTTTTTTTTCCTAGTACCTGTATGCCTGTATGTAGGAGAAAAACAATTCTATGCTCAGGCATTGGTGGCCAGAATACCCACAGTGTGATAACTATGCTTCCATCTAACATAACCAGCACAACTCCAAAGGCTTGCAATCCAAAGGATGCAAATGGTGGATGGTGCAGGGTAGAAAGATAGTAAGGAGGGAGAGGTATCAGAGTGCTGTTAAGTCAGCAGCAAAGACAGTGCACTATTTTTGGTCTTTTTTTTCTTCTTTTGAACATTAAATTAACTAAAAAATGGATTTCTGGGACAAGGCTTTTTGCAAATATGGAGCAAAAAAATAATGTTCATATGTGAAGGATTTAAATTGTTAAAGGAGTTTGTCCTTGTAGTTTGTAATGCAGTAGGTTTTAGAAAGCCAAACTTTTCTGGGGGCTGGAGGGACACCATGACTTTTCACTGTGAAATGACATTTTTTATTTCACAGGCAATCTACCCCATCTAAAACATTTTAAAAGGATTAAGTAATTTGAAACAGAAAATAAATAATTCCCGTCTTTTATATTTAAAGAAAATCTCTAAAAATTTTGCTTTGGTTTAAAGCAAATGTTTTTCCCTCTGATACCCCTGCTCAGCAACTGAACTGAAAACCCACTATTCATCCAGTCCCTACAAAGGTAATTGCAGTTTGAAAATGGGAAAGGTTACATAAATTATACTCAATAGTCCTTATACTTAATTATTTGCTGGCTATTTTCTTGTAGCTTCAAAGCATGAGGGGCTCTCAAAAAAGGATTTGAATGATGTGAAGACACAGGGCTAGCTTACAGTGGTTATGGGTTCATATTTTGCATACGGAGCCATTATTCCAACTAATAGATCACTACCAAGAGAAGCCATTTAAAATATCTTTATGGCCTATATCCTGACAGGGAAGGAGTTGTAAAAAGGTCATAAACTGTGCCAAGAACCATAAAAAGAAGTTGGTGTTCTGCATTACAAGAAATGCAAGATAAGGTACTTGCACGTTCCAGGCATGGTGGGTGGGT
>JAOEHY010005185.1:0-13342 GCA_025447955.1 Psilopsiagon aurifrons
CTCACGAGGCACCTGGCTGGTTCCTGACGAGCCAACTCTGACACTGTGGGGCTGAGCAGGGCAAATGCTTTCTTCTGCGCCTCTGTTTCTGTCTCCTGCTCGACAAAGCCATGGGAAAGCTGTTACCAGTGCTTCCTCCTCCTCTTGTTCCATGGCAGCAAGAGGTGCATGGTGCTGCTCTTCCTCAGCAGCTGGGTAGACATCTACTGTCATGGCCTCTTCCTGCTGTTCTACACACATGAGAGACACCATGTCTTCTTCAGCCTTGCCTGCTGCTGGGATAAGAGGGCCTATGCTGGCCTCTGCCTGAAGCTCTGCATACAGTGGAGACTCCATGCCCTGAACTGTTTCAGGTATCATTGCTGCCATTGAGACATCCACATGGCTTTGGGCCATGTCCTGCTGCTCCTGAGGCTGCTCATCCATTTCTTGTATGACAGCCAAAGCCTTGCACACAGTGCCCCTCACGAAGCACCAAGCTATTTCCTGACAAACCAGCTCAGATGCTGTGGGGCTGAGCAGGCCAAATGTGTTTGTCTGCGCCTCTGCTTCTGCCTCCTGCATGTCAAAGCCAGGGGGAGCTGGTGCGTACGCTTCCTCCTCTGCTGACATGGCAGCAAGAGGTGAGCAGCGCTGCACTTCCTCAGCAATTCTAGACAGGGCAGGAGCTGCTGGCTCACTGTCCATGGGAATGGCCAGGCCAGGAGACATGCTCTGCAGTTCTCCAGCTGCCTGTCCTGTCACATCTCTATCCATGCTGCTTTGGCTGCTTGATCCATCCTGGATATCCACTCGGGGTACAGGTGCTCCCTCCTCTTCTGCCATGGCAGCGAGAGGTGTGCGGTGCTGCTCTTCCTCAGAGGCTGGGCAGATAGCTACTGTTGTGGCCTCTTTCTGATGTTCTACAGACATGGGAGAGACCATGTCTTCTCCATCCTCGCTGCTTGGATAAGAGGGACTGTGCTGGGCTTTTCCTGAGGCGCAGCCTTTCCAGAGTCTTCAACTGATGCAGGCAACATTGCTGCCATGGCCTCATGTGAGCTTTGGCTCGTATCCTTTTATTCCACAGCAGCAAGAGGTGAGTGGTGCTGCTCTTCCTCAGCAGCTCCAGACAAGGTAGGAGCTGCCGGCTCGGTGTCCGTGGAATGGCTGGGGCAGGAGACATGCTCTTCAGGGCTCCGGCTGCCTCTCCCACTTCACCCATGCCCATGCTGCTTTGGTTGCTGGATCCATCCTGGATATCCAGTCATGGGTTGTGGTAGAGCTCTGGGACCAGGGGATTGACCCAGATGTTTTGCAACTTTATGACTTTTACTTGGTACACCATGTTCTTGATGTCCTCAACACAGTGTCACAAAGGTGTGAGCAAGGCTGCTGGCTCCTCCTGTAAACACACCGCAGAACATCAGGAGCTGACAGCTCTCCCCAGCTGTGTCTCTCCTGGGGCTGCAGGTGGCTGTGCAGGTGCTGTGCTGAGGGCTGCTGTCTCCCCTGCAGCCTTGTGAGCAGTGCCACAGCTGGGTGGTGCTTTGGCCCGTCACTTAGGCTCTGGGGCTGCTGCTGGCAGCTGCTCACTGGGGAGGTCCCTTGCTGGCTGCTTTCAGTGCCTTTGACCCACAGGAGAGGTGCTGGACAGGAGAGCAAGAGTACAGGCAGGGGAGGGAGAGAATGTCAGCAGGATGGCACAGGAAGCACCAGCAATGTCCCTGCCACACACCCCCCTGGGATCTGGGGCTGCCTCCAGCACCTCGGGGTCCCCAGTGCCAGCCACACGCATGTTACTCTCACGCGGGGCTGAGAGTCCTGAGACAAGGGAGAAGCTGCTGCATCTCCTTCATCATCTGCTCCCGGAGCAAGGTGCTATGTTCCAGGCTCTGCCCTAGGGACCTCAGGCAACGAAGTTGCCGCTTCTTCCTCATGTTCTGCCAAGGAGACACCAGAACTGCTGTCCTGTTTTTCATCTTCTAGAGACATGAGAGACACCATGTCTTCTCCAGCTTCACCTGTCACTGGGACAAGAGGAGCTGAGATGGGCTCTGCCTGAGACCGTAGAGCCACAGGAGACTGTGTCCTCATCTGCTGCAGGCCTCATTGCTCTCTTCGACATATCTACATGGCTTTCATCAATGCCCTGCTATTGCAGAGGCTGCTTCATCCATTTCCTGTGCGACAGCCAAAGCCTTGTGTACACTGCCCCTCACAAAGCGCCCGGCTATTTCCTGATGAACCAGCTCAGACGCTGTAGGGCTGAGCAGGTCAAATGCATGTCTGTGCCTCTGCTTCTGCCTCCTGCATGTCAAAGCCAGGGGAAGCTGGTGCCGGTGCTTCCTCCTCCACTTCTCCTGCAATCGGCACATACATGCTTTGGGCCATGTCCTGCTGTTCCATTCACTGCTGGTTGCTTCGCTCAACCACAGCCAGAGATCAGACAAGTGGCTTCTTCTCCTTACGCGTGGCTGTCAGCTGCAGATCTACGTCCGTTACTTTGGTGGTCTGCAGGGCAGGTGCCTGTCTCTGTCCCTGTGCTGCTGCCTCCTGCTTGCCAGAGCAATGGGAACCTCGTGCTGGTGCCGCAGGAGGGAGAGGTGCCCGGTGCTTCTCAGGAGCTCCGGCCAGGCAGCTCCTCTTTGCCTGCTCCGAAGTCTTGATGTGGGGCAGCAGGGGCAGACACTGGGGAAACACCTCCTGGTGCATTCCCAGTGAGCCGCTGTTGAGGCTGCCCTGGCTGCCCGCTGCTGGCATTGCTGTCAGGGGCTCTGCCGCTGGCGCAGCTCTCCTCAGTGTGGGCTGAGTGGCTGGGGCCTTCTCATTTGTGTCCCTGCAGCTGCTGGCTGCTGGTGGGGCCCCTGGCTCCCAGTGCTGCACCTGCGCAGCACTGTGCTTGTGATCCCTGAGCTCTTAGCTGTGGGAGCACAGACTGTGGACCTGAGTGGGGCAGGCTGACAGGTCTCTGGCCATGCGTCTCTGCTGCCATAACTGGGGACACAGCACACCTGGGCAGCAGCTGCCATGGCTTAGTGCTTGAGGTGATTATGGCTCAGTCACCCACACTGCCAGAAGCTGCAAGGGCTGCTGGGGTTACAAGTGGCAGCCTGCAGCAGCTGATGACTGCTCTTGCTGAGCAAGGTGGTGGCTGGGGTGCCAATGGTGGCAGATGGAGTGTCTGCTCCTGTCTTGACTCGCTGGTGCTGGACAGCACCACTCAGTGCCCCAGGATGTCCATCTGCAAGAGAAGCCAAGGAGAGAGCCTCATGCCCCCTGTGCTCGTGTTCCAGCTGGCTGAGCTCCAGCAGCTGGGCTACCCTGCCAGCCCCAGGGCAGGGCTCAGTCCCGCTCTGAGGCGTTCATCAGCCTAGAATGAGTGAGAGTCACCCAGAAGGAGCCTTTCAACTACAGCAGAACCAGTGAGCACACAACCAGCCTCTCCAGCTGCCTCCCAAGGGAAAGGGGCCTCTGGCAGCTCTGTGGGGACCCAAGGGAGCTCAGCATCCTCACAAGGAGCTGGGGAGATCTGGGAAGGGAGGAAGGCATGGAAAATACTGAGCCAGCAGGAAACATGCACTGGGAAGCTCTGTGTCAGTTCCAGCCACAGCTTTGCTGAAACCCATCCCCTCCTCAGGCTCCTCATGGCTTGCAGGGACCTCCATATTTCCAGAAACTGCAGAGTGACTGCCCCTTGCAGGGTGGGAGCACACTGCCTCTGCCTGCATCCCTGTGCTGGAGAGCAGGGGCTTGGGACCTCCTGGAAGTCACGCTGAAGGTCTCTGCCCAAGGGACTGGCTCAAAGTGGGCAGTTTGGGGCTGATCCAGGTGAGTTCAGGGGACAGGACATGGCTGGAAAGCAAAGGCTGCATGTAAAGGACTACTGGGACCCCATGTTGTGCACTACTTCATGGCCTGACAGCACAGCAGCAGAGGATGCTGCATACAACACAGTGCCATGGGGAAACTGAGGCAAGGAATCTAGCCAAGCCATGGGTCATGGGGAGGAAGGGAATCCAAGTTAGCACTCTGTAAGCCATGCTCCATGACACTGGAGAGTGCTCAACAGTGGGGCACTAAGCAGATGGAGTTTTAGGTGGCAAAGCAAGGGCAGATTGCCATGTTGGTAGCACTGTTCCAGAGGTCTCCATGTGTAGGTGATGCCCAGCATGGCCATTGGTACCATCGTGATGTTACAAAATGCACCACCAGGACTTAAGAATATGAGGCATCTAGCTGGGAGTTAAACTGAGAAAAAAAACGTGTTTCTCTAAACCCATGTCTTGGCATTGCACACCATGATGGGGGGTTCTGGCAAGTAAACTCCTAACTATAGGCTTTAGTTAAAGCTGCCAAGTGGCACTGTGGAACATGGAGCATCTCTTGTCCTATGCTCAGTCTTGCCTCTTTCTTGTCTATTGTCAGTCTTCAGACTTCTCATTGCTGACCAGATTTCTCCCTCCAGATTTATCATCTACATTTCTTTTTTTCAGAGGGAATTAGACCAGTGTGTCTCCCTACATTCCCTGGCCCATCTTGCCTAAATTCCCATGGCCACAACCTCCACTCTGACGCTTTGTTGGCTCCCCCTGTAGTTGTGCTCCATGCCCCATTCCTTTGTGATTCTCTGCTCAGGTATTTCCAGTCCCCTCCTTTCCTCCATATGTTCTGCAGCAGCTTCCCATCAAATCTTGTCATTCCCAGCATCCAACCCTCAAATGCCTCTCCCTGTTTTCCCTTTGGGGGGTCTGTTGGCTGATGGAGGAAGGTGTGTTGGCATTGCTGTTCTCAAAGGGAGGAATGTAGTGTTATTTTAGAAGCTAACCAAAGCTCAAAGGCAAATCCTGCTTCAGGATGTGCAGCAGGCAAGTAGGTGTGTCTGGATTCAAACTGGAAGCTGATGAATGTTGTGTATTGCTCGAGAGATGGGACTGGCTTTTGGCTGAGGCTGTCTTAGGGAATCCTGGTGTTCTCTCTGGCTGGCAATATACTTCCTGTGTCTCCACAGTTAGGATTTTACAGAAGCCTTGTCCTGCTGAATGTAGCTGTTGTGGAGTTATAAATGAATAATCCCTGCTCCTGGGCCTGCAGTGAGCAAGATGGCTTTCCTGAATGTGTGTGTAAATCACTCATGCCATTAAATTAGTTGTGTTCCCTGCCCACAGCTTGTTTACCTGCTGAGACTACAAATATTCCTCCATATGGTTAGAGTAGGCATCAGAATATGCCAAGCATCAGAGGTTCGCGTCTATCAGAAAGAGCCTTTACCTCTTGTTAAAAGGATCAGGAACCCTTTTGACAGAGAGGATGAGGAAAGTTTGCTTTGTTAACTATGACGCTGTTTGCGTCAGCAGGGATATTGCTGCAAAACCTTCATCTTGGGTCTTTAGAGCAGAGGAACATTCAGACTGTGTCCTCGTGCAGCCCTGCTCTGGGTCCTTTCCAAGCTCTCCATCTCTCCCCTTAGAGCTTTTCTGGAATGATTTCAGTGGTTGGTGCCTCAGTTTTCCTATCTTTAATCAGGCACATTAGCAATTTCTCTGCTTCTCTGGGTTTCCCAAGTTACCTGTTTTATTTAACCCCCCTCTATGTTTCTTTGGAAAGCAGCTACCACAGAAATACCAAATAGCCCTTTTCAGCCTCAGGCTTGAGTCAGCTACACAGGCATCAGTCATTCTGTGCTACAGTGAAAAGAGTGTGCTGGTGACACCAACCCTCCACAGACAGTAAAAATAAGGATACGAAGGGAAATAGGGGGAAACAAGAGAGTCTAAAGCCATTTTTCAGGGTTCCAGCACATTCTCCAAAATGTTTGCATCTTATTGGCACTACCTGATGTTTTGAAGAGCTTTGATAATGCTGGATTATATTAGGAAAAAGGTTTAAACCACTCTAGTAACTGCAGGTCTTATGTTGTCAATTCTTGATTGTTTTTCCAGTTTTGTTGCTGCTCTTGTCTGCATGTGATCATCCAGAGCAAGACTAGAGGAAATCCAGGGAAGACTGCTCGAATACCCTCCATCCTCTCTCTACATAACAGAAACTTGATTGTCTGACAGGAAGTAATATCTATATGCTTTTATACATCATACATAACCTGTAAAACTGCTTTATTTCCAAGTTACCATCAGGAATTAACCAGAAGCAGCTGAGAAATTTTGGGTTAGCTTTGTATATAAATGAGAACTCTTATTGTGGGTGATGGGATAGAAATAGTTAATGAAGTGCATTCAGGAGTTATCACCCCGGTCCAACTTAAGCCTGGGAACAGTGAAGAAAACACCCGGTGCCATTGCCCTGATGGGACCAAAGCCTTGGGAACTGTAAAGAGAGCAATGAAGGGTAAAGATTAGTTAGCAAAACAAAGCAGACAGTTTGCAAGATAAAGCAGGATGTGCAGCTCAAAGACAGACCAAACAATGTGAATATCTGTAACCCTTAGTACTTTTGCTAAATCAGGATGATAAGGAAGCAAGAGAGTGGAAAGTTACTGCTTAGCATTTAGGAGACTATAAAAGGGATGAAATAAAGGTCTTCAGATTTCACCAGAACTGGAGTCTGTCTTTGATACGCCACATCTGAAGCATGTTTTATGTAGAAAATACCTATGTTTATATCAGACTCAAAAATATCTGGAAAAAATATTGTTCCTTATGCTGCTGCTGAAGTCTGTTTAGAAGAGATCCCAAGCTAGGATGGCACTGTCTAAATAACAAGTATTATTAGTTATATGATTTATTATTAGGACCATTTTATTCACTGGAAAGGCTTCTGGGGAAACATATACGTATCTTCTCATATGATCTGTTGAACGTGACAGACAATGCCTTTATTTTGCTCAGCACAAGAGATTCTAGCAGATAGTTGTCACAGTTCCCCTCCTCTATAATGGAACTTGTGTAAAGGCATCTCACAAGGTGTTACGAATTCTAGAGAGGTTCCTGTGTTAGAGTTAATGCACTAGTTCTGTATTTCCAATTCTCTGAAGTTCAGTTTCTGTGCTCATCCTGATGCGAGGATGAAATATTTGTGAAATGCAATTTAGATTTATAAAATACACATTTCAGCTTCGTGCTCTCAAAGTCTGTGCTAGAGCCGTGTTATTCCGCATACACCTCAGACTTCAGCAGGGATCAGAGCCTCCTGGGGTTGGGCTGTGAACGAACATGCTGTGAATGTTGGTGGGCTTGTTCCAGTGCTTGCCATGTGGAGGTGACACCCAGCAACAGCTTTCGGGAATGAGCTCTAACAAGCTTATTAAACATCATCCCTTATTAAACAAAGGCACGGGGATGTTACTTGGCCAAAGGTAACCTGTGTGTGGTGAGAGGGGTGTGTAGGAAGGGGGAGAACTGTGCTGCAACTGCCTGTTAGCAAACACACAACTTAGGACCTGTTGCACCCTACCACAGGTCTTGGTGCAAATCCCTCTGGTGACCTGACTGTGAAGATATATTCTCTAGTGTTTGCTCTAGTGTGGGACTGAATCCCACAGTGTGAATCTGGACAGCACTATGGGCACTATGGAAGCTAATAGCTATTAATCCCATCTTGTCCTATCAAAGAGGGCTGTCGGACATTGAAACATACTTTTCCCATGTGGCTTGCAAAGGAAGGTATTTGCGTTAACAAACACTGCTGCCTTTGGACTTGATTCCAAGACGTACATTTCACGCCAGCATTTACAATTGCAACAGAATGAAGTAATACTTGTAGAGCTTTTTGTTGCATACAATTTGAGGAGCTGCTGTAGTATAGATGGGGGATAAACAGGGAAATGGGATGTGAAGGAGCTAAAGTACCCCTTAGAACTATGACAGTGCAGACAGAGAGGAGTGAGCTGTTTGTGAGATCTCTGAAAGCAGCATTCACTTCAAGGCTGGGGAAGCACAGGTGATGCAGTGCACTAGTGTGTCTGCTGCTGATGCAGGAGACAGGGATTTTTACACTCAATGTGCAGGAAGGAAATCTAGACAATATTGTTATCACTTCAATAGAACTCATTGCTATTCAAACGTGCTGTGGAGCAAGGTGCTTATTTCCTGACAGCCTGTGTTTCTTGCGTGGCCTCAGGTCAGAGTCTGACTGCTGAAGTGTGAGCCCATGTGCAGCTAAGCCCTGGTCAATGAAAGGCTTAGCAACCCGCAAAAACTGTTCTGCTACTTCAGAACAGCAAATGCTTACAGTCAGTATGGTTTTCCTCCCGTTTCCTCAGTGCAAGCCCAGCAGGGATGCTAGGAGACCCAAGAGCTTGCTTGGGATTGTAGCCTGGAGAGATGTATGCCTGATGGGGTTGCGTGGGCTCCTGTTGTAGTGCAGGGCAGGACAAGCTCTTTCCAGACTGTTCTGGCAATGATAGTATTATTATCAGCTATGTCCATCCCAATGGCTTTCCTTGGTCACTGCCTTGCAACACTTCCCCTGAGCGTGCTTGGCTGCTGTGGGAGCCAGGCTTTCATGTGTGCACACAGATATGGCTGTCTACTGGGAGCTGCTTCACCCCCATAGATGCTTTTTTCCCCCTGTAAAATCACCCTCAGGCTCTGGCAGCTTGTCCTGACACAGGCCAGGGAAGCATGAAGTGGAGCTGTTGAAGTTTGAGAGCTGATTTGCTTAGTTCTTACCTTTCTTCAATTTTTGCAGACTGAAAGTCTGCTCTGAGTGTCAGGGAGTGGCTAAATCCAGCTCCGAACTGAAGTCAGAGGGCAACTAATGCTGCTTTACAATGGGGATAGGAGAAAAGTGCTAATTCTTTACCTCTGGGGAAAGGGACCACAGGCTGTGGTGGGGGCTTAGCACTTTCCATCTTCCATCTCCTCTCTAGCCAGGGCTATGTGTAAAAAGGGCATATGTCACTATATCTGGAGATGAAGGTTTTGCACGTGTCTCTTGCATCTAAAATCTTTCTGAACAGAACAACTGTGGACTTGATTGGGATCTAATCCCACACATAGCCCCATTGCCACTGTGAGTGAGACAAAGCTGATAGGGAAACTGAACTGCAGAGTGCGTAAGGGGACTGGGAAGGTGCATTTATTAACTTGGACACTAAGTTCAGCAAAATGGGTGCATGACCTTGCACATTAAGGCCACACCTGCATTGAACAGGGCATTCCTCAGCTGGGTGAGTGGTGAGTGAATCAGCAGTGGTCTGATCCACTGAGGTGGGCTGGTGAGTATCACTGGCAGAGGGTCCTGAGCCAGCTCTTCATGTCATACGCCTCTCCTGGTCTCTAGCTCTTGCTTTTTGGAATGTGCTAGTGAAATACCCCTGTCCCTAACAGAGCAGTGAGATGCTGACAGCTTCACTGCTCTGCAGGTTGGTTCCTGACCTGCGTTTCAGCACTGCCAGGACTCCTGTTAGTGTAAAGTAGATGCAAAGTGGGGCAAACCTTAATGCTGTTGATATTCTTCCACTGTGATTACAGATCATATATCACATAACAGCTGCTCAGTGGGAAAGCTGGAGACTCCAAGTGGAGTACTGTGGGGGAAAATCTATTTTATTTTTTTTTTTTACGAAGCTGATGCACTTTCTGAAACATCTGAGTTTGAGTTTTGAAGCAGGCATAAAACATAACTGAGGAATGTGGGATGAGCTTGTGCAGGGAACCGTACATTTGAGCAAGTTCGTTTCTGTGCAATGAGATGGAACAAGGTATAAACATGCAGGGATATATTCTATTCGACTTGCTGGTTTTATGGCACCATTGTAACAGCCTTCTGCTGCAGCTATGCAGATCCTAGAGTATCAGCAAGCATTCCTTTACCCTAGCAGAAACTCACCTTCCTCAGCTGCCCTGTAGATTTAAAAATACCTGGATTTGCTGCTGCTGTTTGTTATGCAAAGCAAAGCCATTCTGAGTTGGCATCCCCTGACTGTCTATTGTGCTCTGCCTTGTGACCCTGTAGGCTGAACGCTGGTGACAATTCAGCTATTCACACAGCCCATGCCGTGAAAGCCTTGCTGCTTGGTCTGCTCATTGATCTTTTCAAACGATTAAATCCATAGATGTCAAGGCCGGGGATTTGAAAAGGGTGGAGAAAAAGATCTCTTTGGTAGCTTAATATTCTTGGTGGTCCTGTAAAGCAGCCCGCTGTGCAAAGCACACCTCTCTTCACTTAATGTTATTTTAATGGCAAGAGCTCAGATTGCAACTGGGACAGTTGGTGGTGGCTCTCTTTTCAAGTCTCACTAACACACAATGCACTGGCTTGGCAGGTGCAACGCTAGTGAGCCCGCAGCACAATCTCCAAAGTGAAAACAGAATCACAGTTTAATCTCTGTAACGCGGTGTGATTCGTGAGTGTGCACATGCTTTGCTAACGAACATAAAATAGACGGGAGAACCGCCAGCACGGGCGCCTTCCACAGCAGCACTGCTGGATTTCTTCCCTCACTGTGCTTCGGCAGCCTCCTCCTGCTCGTTATGTTAATTACGGGCACAGCCTGTTCTCTTTCCTCACCCAGCGCGCGCAGGGTCGCGTTAGGGACTGCACATGGCAGTAAGAGCTGCCAGGACGCGGAGGTGCGAGGAGCACTGCAGGGGCCAGGCGCTGCCGGCAGCGGCAGATACGGCCGGCGCATCTGGACCGATGGAGAGCCCGCGGCGGGACGCGCCCGGGTCCGTCTGTAGCACTGATCGCACCAGACCGAAAGCGCTGCGGACACGAAACGGAAAGGCCCCAGCGCTCGCCCCGCGGGTCACCGGCGGCGGCCGCGCGGCGCCGAAGCGGGCGCGGAGCTCCCTCACGTCGGGCCAAGGGAAGGGCTCGGGGCTGTCCCCGAGCAGGGACGGGGACACGGGCAGCGGTCCCGGCCGCGGAGCAGCGCATGGGGCCGCCGGGTCCGGCTGCGGAGGGGAGCGGCGGGGAGCGGAGCGGCGGCTCTTGATGCGGAGGCTGTATTGCCGCGCTAGCTGGTACACCTTGGTGCCGGCGTGCGGCGGGGGCAGCAGGAGCCGCGGGGGGGGCACGACCGCTTGATCATTGCCCGTGTCCAAGTCATCATCCTCCAGGATGAGGAGAGGCTCCGGGGTCTGGATGCTGCTCTCCGGGGTCTGCATCCCGTGCTCAGGGGTTCGGATGCCACTCCTGGAGCCCTGGACCCCATTCTCAGGGGTCTGGATCTTGTTTTCAGGGCTCTGGACGCTGCTCTCCGGGGTCTGCATCCCGTGCTCAGGGGTTCGGATGCCACTCCTGGGGCTCTGGATCCTGTTCTGCGGGGTCTGCATCCCGTGCTCAGTGGTCTGCATCCCATTCCTTGGGCTCTGGATCCCGTGCTCAGGGGTCTGGATCTTGTTTTCATGGCTCTGGACGCTGCTCTCCGGGGTCTGCATCCCGTGCTCAGGGGTTCGGATGCCACTCCTGGGGCTCTGGACCCCATTCTCCTGGCACAGCTCATCCGGTCCCATCCCGGGACGCAGCGGCGTTGGCTGCGCGGGGGGCTCCGGGCTCCCCGGGGGCCGCGGGAGGCTGTTGAAGCGGGACACGGAGCTCCTCACCAGCCCCTTGGGGATGAAGGAGAGGCTCTCCCGGCGCCGGACGCTGAAGCCGCTGTCCCGGTGCTCCGCGTTCCCGTAGTAACTCTTAATCTTCTCCAGGAGCAAACGGTCCCGGCTGGAGAGCAGCGACCCCCGGCGGGCCCCGGGGAAGGGCTCGGGGGAAGGGACGGCCCTGGGGGACCCCCCCCCGGGCTCTGCGGCTTCAACGGGGAGGGGAAGGCCGCTTCCATCCAGGCTGAGCGCGCTGCCGCCGTGGCTGCTCCCGGGCCGTGCCAACGGAGCCTCCATGGCCAGGCTGCTCCGCCGGGACAAGCTCCCGCCGCCTCCGAAGCGCTCGGCGATGATGCTGGCCTGGTCCAGCACCGAGGGCGGCAGGATGCTGCCCGGGGCTCCATCCTCCTCCTCCTCCTCCTCCTCCTCCTCCTCCTCCTCCTCGCTGCTCAGCACCTGCAAATCCTCCGCACCGCGCGGCGGCAGCGCCGGGGTCCCCATCGAGGATGGGGCTTTGGGTGCCCCCAGCACCTCGGGGTGCTCCCCGGCGCTGCCGGCCTGCGGAGGGGGCAGGGGGTGGGTGCTGGGTCCATCGGGACCCCCGGGCCAGGGCTGGTTCCCCCCTCCACGCAATGTGACAGGGGTGGCACCTCCCGTGGGGAATGTGCCCCCCCATGACAGCAAACCTGACCGTGGAGGTAGACTGTGCCCAGCGGGGACACAGAGCCCCTTGGTCACAGCCACGGCCACATCCCCGAGCCCAGTGCCGAGCTCCAACCATCACCAGCCATGGGCAGCGGTTCCTGTGCAAGACCGGGACCCTCTGCCCGCAGTGCCCAGGGGGCACCGGATGGGCAGCGCAGTCCCTGTGCTCAGCGTGTCACCCCCACCAACACAGCGCCTCAGCGGCAGGTCCCTGGGTCCAGCAAGGTGGGAGCAGGGTGGGTGCTGCACTATGAGACATGGGGAGCAGGGCTGGTCCCCTGGGTGCTCAGTGGACATGCAAGCCATGGGGAGGGTGAGGAGGGCAGCTCCTGCCTCCTCCAGCAGTGCAGGGGCTGCGGGGGGGCGCGGAGGGGACATAGTAATTACAGGGCTCAGCCAGGCCTGGGGGGCCAGGGCAGGACCAGCTCCTGCTCATCCCGGCTCATCCCGGCTCATCCCGGGCCTGCTTCAACGCGACGGGATCCTCCACCAGTGCCTCCCAGCGCGGAGCCGCGGCTCCAGCCCCGCGGCCACCCAAGGCCAGGGCCTCACCCGCAGCCGATCCCAGCCCCAGCTCCGGCACTGCCGCTGCTCCGCGGGCCCGGACCCTGCGTCCGGACAGGGGCTCCCGCGCTCATGCGTCCGACAAACAGCTCTGGATGCGGTCGATCCATTGCTGCGCCCCCGGCACGTCCTGGGCACAGAAGTTGTAAACGCGCTTCGTTGTCTTCAGCTGCAAAGGAGGAGGGAAGAGGTGAGGGGGGGACGGGGCACCGCAGACCACAGCCCAGGGACACTGCAGACACAACCCCGGCCCCGCAGAGCCAGCGCTGGGGCACCACACACTGCGGCCCCGCACAGCACCACACTCACATCAAAGAAGGCTTTCTCATCCACCGTCTTGGGTGCTCCCATGGTGGGGGTCCCCGGGGTGATGGACTCCACCTCCGCCAGGTCAATGACTCCTTTGCACTCCGTGTCCATCCGGCTGTCGTAGTACCGCAGCTGCAGGGAGACGTCCCGAGTGGTCAGAGTGCATGGGAGGGATGAAAGGAGGGACAGAGGAAGGAGACAGGGTTGGATGATGGATGGATGGATGGATGGATGGATGGATGGATGGATGGATGGATGGATGGATGGATGGATGGATGGATGGATGG